>NDXB01002031.1:55854-70682 GCA_002631895.1 Agapornis roseicollis
GGAAAAAAAAAAAAAAAAAAGAGTTTGAAGTGGCTGTGAGATGTGCTGGAAAGGGAGAGGTATTGATACTGAGAAATGCCCAGGCTGGAAAGCTGAGGGGAACATGCAATTCTGAGCAGGGAGAATTTGGACAAAGGCTGTGCAGGATGCTCTCCAGGAGAGGATGCTGTGAATTAACCTGAGCCTGTGGCTGAGGAACCATTAAAACAGGCAATAAGTGGGATGAGACAAGTGCTAGTCTTCTGAGAGGTCTCTTTGGCTTCATGTGTAGAGTGGCACTTCCATGACCCTGAAGGGACTTGTGCTCTGACTGTGTCTTGTTACATAAATTAGCCAACAGAAAATGAAGCATTTTGCCTCATTTCCTGCCTGCACTCCCTGCAAGGTGCCCTCTGGCCTTTTAGCACCTTTTCTAAAATGCTGACTTGCTAAATGTTGCTGATAGTCCAAGCTGTGATGACAAAATGCTTTGTCAGTTTCTGTAATTACATGATTTACTCCACTTTTGGCCACACTGGTGTGATCCCAGGTGGGCATGTGAAAGTTTGTTTTGCCATGAAGAACAAAGCTATGACATGAAGAATTAGCAGGTTTTTGTGGCATAGTTCTGATTTTTATTCATGGGGGCATAGGAGCAACTATCTTGGTTTGTGTTAAGATTTTTACCCATTTTAAATGCATTCTGATCAAGTGTTCTTTTATTCATCATTTGTCGTAGTTTAAACCCAGCCAGGCAGCACGTTCACTCACTCAACCCCCCCCCACCTTCTTGCCTTCCCCTCTTTCCTCCCTGCTCCCAGAGGGGTGGAGGGAGGAGAATTGAAGGGATGCAACTCCCATGGGTTGAGATAACGACAATCCAGTAACCAAGGTATAACACAAATCACTATTGCTATCACCAATAATAATAACAATAAGGAAAACAAGGGAAGAGGGTACGATACCACCCGCTGAAAACGAGCCCGACTGGGAAGTTCCCTCTCCTTCTGGGTAACTCCCCGTTACCACCCGGGCATGACGTGCTATGGTATGGAATACCTCTTTGGTCAGTTTGGGTTCTGTCCCTCCTTCCTCCCGGCCCCCCCTCCTCCCTGGCAGAGCATGAGGCTCACAAAGTCCTTGGTCAGGGCAAACATCGCTCAGCAACAACCAAAAACATTGGCCTTATCAGCCTTGTTCCCGGGTTAAGTCAAAACACCAGCTACTAAAGAGAAGAAAAACTGACTGCAACTGCTGAACCCAGGACATCGTTATAAAAATACCTTGGATTGTGTGTTTATACAGTTATCTCCTGGGTACTCATGGTGGCTTAAAGCACAAAGATATTGGAAAGCAGTGCAGCAAATTGTTCATGGTGAAATAAGTAAGGGATGTAGAGGAACCTTAAATGAAAAAAGTGCAAGAAAATATACTACAGGAAAAATTGATGCTCAGATCCAAGGTCTTTCCATTAAATGGCATTATACCTCTTTGAGAACAGAATTGCTGCCTGCATGCAGGGTTTGTAGATTGAAGCAGTATGGGGGGAACATGCCCATGATCACCACAGTGCTGAAATCAGTAGTGAGAAGCAGTGGCTGGGAAACAAAAGATTTGTTGCCTCCTTTCCCTGGTGGCATATTGCAGCAAAGCTCTTTATACTGCCATGTAAATGGGAGGGGGAAATAAAAGCTATAATAATCTATGAACACATGATTTTGCCTAGGAGACAAAAATCAGCTCTTGATAGTGTGGGCCGGACCATTTCTCGGGTGATGCTGGACCCATGTCTTGATAAAAGAGTCTTTATCAAGGCTGTAAAAGGGCTTTTAAATTTCACAAGACATTGTTACTTGACACTCTACCTGGCTCCTAGTGTGCCGTAACACTGTAAGGGAAACCCATCCCTATTCACTGCTCAGGAGCCCTATGGAGCCAGGAGAGAAAACAACTCTCTACTCTCAAGATAAGGGCTTTTATCCACAGTTGTGCAGCAATTATTTGGAGGAGTAATTGCTACACAATGAGGCAGGCATTTATCACCAAAGCAAACCAAGTTGGGTGGCTCAGCTCTCAAGAGATATGGAACTTAATGATTAAACAACTCACACTAATGAGGAAATTATTGGTGATTAAACTCACAATCACAGACTATTGCTAATGGCCACTATAAAAACCATTGTCATTTTATGGGGTATGCCTCAGAGTCTACTTCATCAGGAAATGCTTCTAGAACATCCCAAGGGGTTATGACATGGAAAGCCCTTGTGTTGTCCATTCAGCTACCTATTTCTGAATTTGAGGGGTAGGCCTTATTCTTGTAACACCTCATCTTCCAAAAGCTCTGCAATCAGTTCATCAAAGAGAGGCCTGTCCTGGGATATGAGAGGGCTGTAATCCAACAGAGATAAGAGGAGGTTTGGGGAAAAGTAATAAAAATCCTGTTGGTCAAAGCTTTGAGTAAGCGGCAGAACAGCAAGTCCTGGAAACAAACAGGAATGCTTGAAAAGAACATAGGATGTCTTCCAGTGGAGAGTGGTGCATATTGATTCAGGACAGTTTAATTTTATGAGCTTATTTTAGATTTACAGATTTCCCACTACATATTAGGGCAAATTTGCAGCATATCTTCCAAACACAGTGTTCCCTTGCTCCCTTGACCATATATAGAAGCAAAATACCAAATTGGCACTCAAAACCCAGAGACTGCCAAGAGATAGGCCATTCAAAATGATAAATATATAGGGAACAAGACAAACCTGCCATATATGGCTGTGAGAATGTAACAGTACAATCTGTGTCATACCTATGCAACAGGAGTGTTTGCCCTTGGTACTGGCTTTGGGGTACTTTGATTTTTAGACATCAGGGAGTTTATGGGGTTGAGATTTTCACCTGCTGCAGTTCCCCATGCAAAGCTGGGTTTTACTTTTTGTTATTTCAGCATGCTGTGTATAAATCTTTTAGAGAGTTAATGGCCAAGTTTATATTACGTCTCAGTCTTTCCTGCTTTTGCTCCTTCTTTTCTGGATGCTTTGGGAGCTTAGTCATCACTTGTTAGTAATTTGTGTTCCTTCAGCTCTTCTGACTCTGCATATCTTGGAGAGCAGGGTAATTGCATGATGTACAACAGAGAGGCTTTAATCTTTTCAGAAGTGTTATTCTTTCTTCATACTTGATGTTGTCTTGTGGGATAGTGCCTGTCCAGAGAACACTCAATGGGTACAGGTTCTCTGTTTTTCCTAGAAAGAAGGATGTGAACTGTCCTAGATAATTGGTTGTCATTTACCTCAATTCAGAAAAAGCATCTGCTTTTCAGGCAATTGAGTGAATAAACTTTGCTGAAGGGGCTTGTCACTAACAAAGTCTTTCACCACTGTGGTTTCTCTAGTGCAGACCCAGGAGGCACTGGCTGGATAATTGTCCTCAATTCCAGCTTTGGCCCTGTATAAGCTCCAAGGTGCAGCTCTAGCACAGATGGGAGTGGTAGAAAGGCTGCTTGCCCTCTACAGTGGTGCTGGATCTTGCAGCCAGGGATTATGACAGATATATATATTTGCATTTCCATGCTCATACAGATGGTAAAATCCAGATATGAAATATAGACTGTAAGTGAAAATAACTATCTTTCAGAACTCCAGTATCTGCAAAACTGCTGTGCATGCAGGAGTCATTCCAGATGAAAGAGGTGGTTTTGTGGATGTGATGCCTGTTGAAAAGAAGAAAAGTTATGTTGGATCCCTAAAGAATGGAGTCCAGTCTGAGAGGTGGGATTTTTTTCCTTTGTGCTTTCCTCTTATTCTTGACTGTGTGTTCAGTTGTACATCAAAGTCAGCAGATATCAGCTAGAAAGGTTGGTGGATTGGAAGTACATGACTTAACAGTGTCACTGTGAATTTTAAGACCGAAACAAATAGAGCATGTTGTCCTGCTCTTACCTTCCACAAGCAAGAAGCTACTTTCACATTGTGCAAAACATATGAAATATTGTTAAGCTTTGTTTTACTTTATTACAGTATGAGTCCATATTAATACATTTTGGGGTGTGTGTTTAACACATTAAAAGATGAACATGGATATTTCTGCATCTTTCAGCCTGGGTCATGCTTTGACCCTTATAATTAGGATTTCTGGTCAAATTTAGGTTGTGGGATGCATTTGTATTTGTTATGTACTACCCTTTATTCTCTTTGAAAGAAGCATGGATAAGCTAACCTCTTAAGAGATGATCAGACAGTTTTTGAAAATGGATTTGCCACGCTTATGATTTTTTAGAGTTTCTTTTGGGACAGCATTGCTGGTTTCAGTGAATGGTTGCAAATCAGTATTTCCATAACTTGCAACTCTGGATGATCACAAAGATCCACTCCCAGTTCATTCAGTCTTATCTAATTTGAAACTTCAGTTTTAGCCTGTGATGCATGTTATCAGACATTGGTGGGAAGTACTGATTTCTCAGAGCTATCTTTGCAACATAGAATTTCTCATTATTATGGGGGTTTTAGTAACTGCTAACACAGAGCTTTGTCTTCTGTGTAGGTCCTCTCTTATAACTATCATAAGAAATCTGAACAAGTTTGCTGGTTTTATTCTAATAATGTATAACCCAGAATGCTGTAAAGCATCTCAGAAAATAAAAATAGACTAAGATAGGAAAGCTATAGGTGTTAAATCTGGGCTGCTTTAGTGTAGATCTATCAGGGTCAGCTTTTTGCAGTTCTGTGTTTTGCAGTCTGGATTTAGATGACAAACCTCCAGTTCATGAGTTTTCTTCTATCACTGTCTTGCTTTCACTTATCTTGTATACTAACAGACAGCTTTATACTTGGATGGCAAATTCTGCCCTAACAGTAAACTCTACTATTAGTACTGACATGCAATATGAGCAGTCAGTGCTGATCTAAGAGGTGAGGGAAACCAAAGGCATTCTTGCAGTAAGGATGAGCGTAAAGATTTGGAAGATGTTATTTACACTCAGCAATAAGGAGAACCTTCATGCTATGAGACCCACTAGACAGTGAAATAGCTTTTCAAAGATGACAACCTTTACCCTTGAGGACACTGGAAATAACCTTTGCTAAAGACACATACCCAGAGAGGTGTGGGAAAAGGTTGCCTTTAAGATTCACTGAGTGTTTATCCTTGTTGGAATGTTTGTTTTGCAGGGAATATGAAATTTTACCTTTTTCCTGGGGCTTTGCAGCCCAGCAGGGCTGAAGAAATAAGGGCTGGGAACAGAAATAACCCCTTGTCCCCATGCACACATTCAGCAGCTCAGAGTCAGAGCTCTTGGGGATGCCTCTGAAGATTGAGAATTAATATCCATATTTGTTGTCGTTTAATGTTAGCTGATCTGTCTGCTCCCATTGCCAGCACCAGGAGACAGGCCAGACAGGCCTTGGGAACCTGCCAGCCTATTTGACAATTTACTTTTTAAGAAAACATTCCTCTTTATGCCTGAATCTCTACATATGGGGAGCACAGTGTTCCGTGGATAAAAGCTAGCACTATGAGAGAGGCTCTTGCTTCTCAGCTCCTTTTGTTGGTATTGACACTATGGGTATGGATTGAAAACAAAGGTGGACTCATGGATTTGTGCCTGTTCCTTTCCATCCTTAATCTTTCTTTTGCTCCTTGTAGTGCCACATCAGCACAGAGCCAGTGTGCTGAAGCAGCGAACCCCAAAGAAATTTGGAGTTGCGTGTATGTCTATTGCACTTGGTGTCCTGCAGCACCCATGTCCACGTTTGGTTCATTACATTGGTTTTAATCTTTTCTTTTTAATTTGTTTCTTTTCCTTCAGCTTAAAGAATCCTGCAGATGGAAGCGCCTTCCGGATTTTTGCTGTGAAGCAGTAAATTCCCAAGGAAGGTTCATTACTGTTTGGGAGAGCTCTCTGTTAATCTCCGGAGAAAGGAAGTCTCCTCTGACAGCATCAGCTCTGACTGTACCTTCCTTGCTGATCTCTTTCAGGGAATTAAAAAAGAAAATGGGGAAAAAAAAAGAAAAAAAAAAAAAAAAAAAAAAGACACCAGGTTCTGACTCAGCTGTTCGCATCTCATCACACCCATTCAGCGTTGTATCTTTCTGTGTTTTTGTTTCTCTAGGGGCATTCAGCAATGGTAAACTGTTCTAACTTTCAATTTACAAGAGGTGTGCTACGCAGAACGACAGTAGCTTAATGTATGGCAGATGTAGGGATCTTGGCCTGGCCTTGGATGGCATTTTTAAGGCGTGAAGCATCTACTGCAACTGGTGTGAGGATGTGCATACTGCTGAGCAGACTTGGAAGTGAAAGACTATTCAGGTGCTGGATTCTTTGAAATGAGAAACTGTTTGAAAAGTTGCATCCCTTGGGGAGAGGCTGGGCTTTGACAGAGTGGTTTTGTGTATGTATGATGTTTTGTGTGCAACAGAAGAGAAAATTTGATCTTTTCCCAATGAGGTGGCATGCATCAGCACTGCTGTGTAAGGCTGCTGGGGCATCACGCTAGGCTATGTTGTATGATTGTGTCATGTTTGGGGAGAGGATGTTCTTGTTGGTTGGACGTCAAGGGTTTTTGGGGATATTAGTAGGGCGTGAAATGGTGGCAGAGAGCCTTGCTGCAGAAAATGAGGCCACCAGATAACCAAAACAGCAAGTTTAGTGTTTGCTGGTCAAACATTCACAGGTATTTTGCGAGTCTGGCAACCTATGAAAAGTCAATGAATTGGGGCTCCTGTGCTGGCACATCTCACCCTATACTAAACGCCATTTCACATAAAATTTCAGTTAAATGCAGTGTATTGTTTTATACAGCAGTGCTGGTTGTTTTATCTGTAGTAGTTAAGTAGTGATAAAGTTAATCTTATTTCTGCTAGGAATGGTTGCAGCAGTAGGAAGCATGTTCACTTCACCTTTGTGAAGCTTTTTGTGGTGTGTGCAGTTCTGAGACTTTGCAGTTATGATATAAATTGACTTAGATTAACTTTTCCCTTTCTATTTGTGAAACCAGCAGTTCCCATTGTCAGTGTAAATGCTATACCAAAGAGAATTTGATACCCAGGATGATACATTTTGCATAGCCTAGATGTGTTATAATGATGTTATTTCATGTTTTGTTATTTACATCTCCATATGCACCCAACTGCATTCCAAAGCCAAAAGGAGAGCCTAGTATGACTTGCTTTTTTAAGGTTGGAGTATTCTCTGCTTTATATTGGAAATTAATTTTTACAATTGTTCTAAACACAAATCTGTTTGTAACTTCACTAGTCACAAGAAGGCAACTTAAACTTTAATTCTTCAGTTCTTGTTAATACATAATCTTTCTGCTCAATAACTTGATTGTAATATTTTATAACAAATGAGAAAATATTACCCTGTATTTGGCAAATTCTCATATCTGCTCTTATGCTCAGGTCATGTTTGTTTTAATCTAGACAGATATCCAAGCCATCTCTTCAAGTTCCTTCAAAACACAAATCAAAAATATTTATATAATTAAGCACATCTTTAATTCTGTAAATACCATGAAATCAGCAAGGAAATTACATTTGTCGCTCAGTTTGTCTCACCATTGGGGTTTCTTTCTCTGTGAAATCTGAATTTGGAAAGAGACCTTTTGTAAAAGCTGCTTTGCATCATCTCCAAAAGTGCTGCATAGAAAACCTAGCTTTGTGGGGGATAGAAAGAAATGACTGTGTGTGTTGTCTTTGTTTATATAGTTTATATAGTATTGTCTTTCAAGATGTATCGTATTTGCTTTAGGTAGGAAAACTGAGCTATTTCTTTCTTACTAGGTAAATTGGTGTTAAAAACAGCTGGAACATATCTTAGAAAAGCTGCTGGTTGGCAGCATTTGAGATCTTGGCAGTGAGATAAGGCTTTCCCTGTGTCTGCCCACTGTGAATAATTACGCTATACATGGTCTGGTTCAAGACCATTACATACTGCAGCATGAATCTAGGACCACCATGGGCCAAATGGTAGCCACAGTGCTATCTATTGAATTGGAAAGAGTAAGAAATGCAATCAGGTATTCTTCACAGGGACTGCAAGAGCGCATAAATGTCTGATGCTAATATATGATCCCACCTCTAACATGCTGTAGGTAATAAATTACATGTACTTTAAAATGATGGAAAGAAATGTAAGGGCTCTTGCAGAAAAGCCCAGGGGATTATTGTGGGCACATAAAAATCCAAACAGGTTGGGATATATCTACCTGACGAAAAAGGGGTGAGGGGAGAATTATTATTCCAACAGAAATATCCTAAAATACATAATTCAAGTCACAATTGAGTATTTTTAACTTCAGCCAACTGGTTTGGATTTTTAGAAACTGATGTTAATTTAAGTTTGTGTCTGTTTATTTTTATATCTGTTGCACAAAAGAGAAATTGTGACCTTACTACACAAATATTATTTGAGGTCCTGGGTGCTATTAGTTTAAACATACCTCCACCAGAATTAGGGGCGATCAGGTCCTCCAAGGCAGTCATGATATATCAATTACTTGTAATCATATGTGCTAGCTATTCATATATAGGTGGGACAGTACCAGTTCTTAGCCAAATATTTACTGATTTTATTTCTGATACCAAAACGTTTCTCAGCCTAATATATTTCAACGCAGCTTAAAGGTGCAGCATGACTTTATATCACCAGATCACCTGCTTAGACACCAGCCCAGCAGATTAGTAAGAACATGGTAACTTGAAGCATCCAGGCATAGACATACTGATGAAACTTCTGGCAAAGCTGATGTTGCCTGGTTGTTCTCTTCCAAGGAATTTAGTTTTGAAGCCAAGACTGCCAGTGCAGACACTGCCATTGCAGAACATGTGGCTCAGCATAGACAGCTTCCAGTACACACAACCAGTACAAAAGCTGAAGCATTGTGCTTCCCCAGCTGCCAGTGTCCTGTCAGGTCCTTTGGCTCCATTAATATCTTCATTTTAAGATGTTCAGCCAACACCTGATTGAGGAGTCTCCATTTGGTGGGTTGTGCAGTCTAAATATTTAGGGCCAGTTCATAGAGTTGCTTTTCTTTTTTTCTATGAAAAATGATGTATTTTACTTCCTATGTGTAAAATGTTCTTGTAAATTTTTATGTACTTTTGCATGTTTTTCAAAGGAGAAAACATGCAATGTTTATAAACTACATGTTTATAAACTTGCATGTTTATAAACTACAATTTTTTTTTTTGTTTTCTACATATGGAATTGTAAAATATCTTTCCCTTTTCCCTTCATTTTCTTTTGATTTCTGAATTATTTGTGAAATAAAACCTTTCCAGAATTAATGCTTCCCTTGTCTTTAATGCTCAGCTTGTATTTAGAAGAGCTATTTTGCATTACTCCTGGGGATTTGAGTATCCCTTGGAGAGTCCAAGCAAGATTGGGATATGCAGAGTCTGTTCCATGGACAAATAAATAAAACTGCCCAGTGCCCTGGCATTAAAAGCCAACCTTTACCCCATCAAGAATAAGAATTACCCTTTCCTGAAACATCCTGAGAGTAAGGGAAAATGAATGCCTGAATTTAAGTCCCAGTAATGTAAGTGTTGAAGTAGATTAAAAGTGGTTGGAAAAGGTGTTTAACGAAGTTGTGCTGCTAAATACAACTGAGATAAGCTGGCTCTAACTTGACCAGGATGTTGTCAAATGTATCCATAATTTGAGGGCAAAAGTACATATTTTATTTATTTTTTTTATTTATTTTTAAATTCCCCTTAAAATTTTCTCCAAGCTCATCCTTGCCAATGGCACAACAAATCAAATCAAGTTGTTGAACGGTAATTCAACTCCATCTTGGTTAAAGGAGCAACTATGGCAATGAGTTTTACAGCTCAGCTTCCAAACAATGGACACCAGATGGCTTTTAACCAAAAATGTGGACCGAGCCATGGGAGGGAGTCCTGACTGATGAGAAGGTCATGAAATTTTATGTGTTCCATTTCAACAAGATCAACATAAAATACAAAGCTGTTTGCACCACTCTTAAGCTGGCCTGATACGGTTATAGTTGAACAGTATGTGATTGTAAAACCCAAACAAAGGACTTGCAAGATGGCATCTTTATTCTTCTGCCAGTGATTTCTGCAATTACAAGCTGCACAACTTGCTAATGTCCAGTTTGTGCTTGATTCCCCTATTCTCACTGATGCAAAAATACCTCCCTTATTGAAAGTATTGGGGAAGATTTTCACAAGCAGAGCTTAAAAGTAAGCAGGGAAGGGCATTCATAGTAATACTCATGGTCATGCTGAGGCTGCTTAGACCATCCTATTAATTGTAAGAGTTACGTAAGTTTCTATTTGTTAGTGCTACAAAATGCCCAAAAATACTCTGGCAAAATTTAGGTCCTGGTTGGCCTAGAGAGAAAAATAACATAACACCTAAAATGTAAAGCTGACATCCTTATTTTTTTGTTCTAGCTTCTGACTTTTTGATGTTAGCTCCAATTTTGTGCACTGTTATTTCCTCCTGCTCAAGCCATGTCCCTTATCCTATGCTTGTCAGCAAGAAAATGGTGAAACAAAACAAGTGCTGCATGATAAGAATGTTGCACACAACACTGCTTCTTCTTTCCAGAGAGCAGGTACGCAGATCAGGTAAATGAGGACTTAGAGCACACCACCAAGAGGTAGGAGCAACATTGACTTTCCCTCCCCAACTGGAGGTGTGATTCAGATTTGTGTTTTAGTGGAGAGGACATAAAAACTGGAAGGTTGAACAAGAGTGGAGGGGAAAGGAAAGAGAAACCCATGTGGACCTTAATGAGGGTAGCAGTCTACAGAAGGGTAGATCTGATAACCCTGTTTTGCTGATAATTCTCTGGGATCAACAAGCTGCAGGACTCTGCCCGCTCACTGTTATAGGAAAAGGTCTTGTTGATTGTTGCACTGCCTTCTGCTGCTTGCTCCTCACTCCATGCTGAGCTCATCAGAGGCTATGTATAGCATGGGCATGCCTTGGGATGGGTGTTCTTCCAAAAAACCCACATTCATTTATAGGATGCACCCGAGCAATGTTTTCAAAGCCATTTTGCAAACGATGGGGTTGGTTCTCATTTATACTAAGGACTTACTTTAAGGCACTTAGAAGACATTTATGCCACTTTAGGGTGTGGACAGAGCAGTGTAAAGAAGCCTCAGTGCAAACAGAAACCACCCTTATATCTTGTTGACAGTGGTTAAAATAGGGTTATGGAATTAAATCAACAGACAAGGTCTTCCTTATGCAGTGCTCTTCTCTGCAGTGTTTGCTACTCAATCTTTATCCCATGTGAGCAGGCAACGGCTATATGCAGTTTCCTTCACCCTCTGCTGCATAGCTGAGCACATCGTAGGCTATTAAGTGTTAAATTGAATACAAGGATATTTATAGCGGGCTAAAAGTCAAGAGGCTTAGGTGGGATATTATAGCTGGAAGCAGAAAGAGAAGGGAGCACAGGCTGCAAAATAAATTCTGTGCTTCAGAGTGCCTTATAAGAGTTGCTTCTCTCAGGTTTTGGGTTCCTCTGAATCAGGGGCTGCTCACAACCATGACTGCAAGAGAGCGAGGACAGTGGTATTTCTAAGTTTTGGTTTGTTTCTCAGTAGCTGCTTTGAGGCTTGGTTCTGCACATCTTTCTTTTGCACTTTTGAAAGCTTAAGAAAATCCCATCCATGCACTATGCCAAGGCGCCATAGGACAGGTTTGACAGAAACAAATCTTAAAAGCAGCCTAATTTCCTTCTATACCAGCTTAACAGGCTTTGTGAGATGAAAAAAAAAGACCCAAGACAGATTGACTGTAAGAGGGTTTTTAGTACCATCTCACTTGACACGATCATAAATAAAATATGGCTTAGATGAATGCAAGGGTCTCCAAAACTGCACCAGTAAGTCTATGGGAAGTTGGAGAAATGGTCTGCAAAAATGGGAAGGGAGGAATATAAGGAGTAATAACAGATGGAGAAGAACCAATAAGGCAGTAACTTGGCACAACTGAGATTAAAAAGTCAGAATCATCACACTGTTTCCAAGGTGATACAAGTCATATCTGATGTGCAAAGAGGGACAAAGTCTGAAGACACGAGAAAAAGTTTTTCTTCATGCTGTTAAGGTCCTTTTGATGCCTGAATCTGTACATACTGCCCAAAAAGTATATAACCAACTATGGAAAGTCCAGAAGGAAGCAAAAAGATGGACCCAAGAAACAAAGCAATCCCCGAGAAAGGAAGAAGGATCCTTGGAATAAAGATCTGGAACGGTGCAGTCATGGACTTGCATTGTCCTATGTTTCATACAGATAGAGACTTTCTAGTAGAAGAGGCTTAGGTAAAGGTGTGCAGTTGCTATGCTAGTATGGACTGAGATAACAGAAAGTAATCATTGTTCTCCCAACCATTGTTCGCATCTATTTCCACTGTAGGTGTTTTATCAGACAAATGAAGGTCATGGGACTTTGTAGCGGGTTTACAGGTGGACCCATGTACCTCCTACCATATCTGAGGATAAGCATTAGGGAGAACCCTGGAAAAATACAGATCTGAAATGCTAGTAAGGGGTGATTTAGGCCATCCCCCTAGGGATATCACTGAGCAGAGAAACACACAGTGAGCGCTGGCATTTGGACAGCAGCCTGAGCTGCTGAAATGGAGAAGAGGCATCTCCAACCAATGCCAGCCGTGTAGCACCCTCTGAGGACAGGCTTTCGGTGGGAAGATGGAGACCATGGAAAGTTTTTCATCTGCAGAGTCATGAAACAATCTCAGGCGTCTGAGGGCAGCTGGCCAGCTCAGCAGGCTGTGTTTGCCTTTCCAAATACACAAGTGAAGTCAGGCTGGCTTAAACTGTTACAGCAAAGCAGATGCACAGAGCTAAGAAGCCTACTGCTTGTCAATGCTTTTCTGGGGAACAGCTTTTTTACCAGGAGGCAAAGGTTTTGTAAATCCAAAGCACTGAAATGGAACTTGTTCATACACCAACCATTTTAACAAGAGCAATAAAAGTTACAAAAACACTCAAGCTTTGATAAGCAAAAAGTCTAGACCAAGAAAAGGACTTTAAAAGCCAGCTCCAGCTGATGTGGACAGCTCAGAATGCAGTTCCAGCAAATGCTTGTGATCCTCTTTTGAGGATAGTTACTGGAAAAGTGGTCAAACCCTGGCCTGTCTGCCATGCACAGGTGAGGGCTTAGTATGGAGGGGGTCCCCAGTCCCACACTGACGCAAGAGAAACTTGTGTGAGGTCTCTGCTCTTCTCTTATATAATCCATGACTTCAGATAAAATTATTGCCAAGTGCCCAAAAAAGGGATTGTGTGTGCTCTCTAGCAGCCTTTTCCCGTAATCTGAACACAGCCTTTAACTGTGACAGTTTTGCCAGTAAAAGAGAGGTTTTTCCTTTGCTTTGAGATCCAGATTTAAAATTAGCTGCATCTCAGCAGAGCCATCAGCAGTGATCCATGCCAGCCTCAGTGCTTGGTGTTAGAGGTTCAGTGCCATAAAGGAGTGCAGCAGCCCAGTTTAAACAGTGACCAGAAAAGTTTGTTCAGGGTGGGCTCCCTGGCTGTTAACAACAGGAGTCTCCATTAGCTCCTACATTGAGAAAACCAGTCAAACTTTACAAAAATACTTCCTAAAGTAAATATTAGCGAGTCACAGATACTAAATATTAATAATTCATACATTGGGAACAGAAATATTAGTAGGATCTGTAAGGTAGGTATTTTTTATGTGCAATATTACAGAATTGGATATGTGTTCCTCTCTGGGGTGTTTTTTGTCTTGTGTATGCCAACCTTTCATGTCTGAGATGCAGGCTTGGAGCTGCTCTGAGGTCTTGGGTCAGCAAAGCCAGTTGGTGTCTAAGTTCCAAGAGGGAAAAGATTGCCTGGAAGGGACCCAAGCAAGAATGGTGTTGAGCAGTGCTCCCCATCCAGGAGTCAGTAGTGGGGCAGTCCTGGGGAATTGGAGTGTTTGACTCCATGCTTCATAGTGTGTGAGGGGGCTTGCTTCATTGCCAGAGTGATATCTGGGGAAAAAAATATCAACCTAAACCCAACCATGTTTATGCAAAGTTTATGCAACCACCCAATGCCCTAAACCAATTCTGTTGCATTGAGAAGCAAAATAGAGATAGAGCCACCCTTCACTTTTCTAGATAGGCAGTTTCCAGTGAAAAGTGGTTTTGCTGATCAAAATAATAAAAAAGTCAAAAATCAGTTTTAAAAAAGTGAAATTGCAGTTATTTCAGTCATTTCACGTCTGAAAGCATGGCTTCTTAAAAATTTGTTGGCATAAAATATCAACAGAGAATTTAAATTAGATTCCTTTTTGTTTAGTTTCCCATGGTGTGTAACTGGCATTTTCTGGCTCATGGTGGAGGATGAGGTGGTGTCTGGGTGAAAAGAGGAAGAATTTTATCTTTTTTTAATTGAAAAGAATGTCAACTGAACCAAAAAGAGAGATTCCAGACAGGAACGGCTTTTCTTGGGAGAATCAAGCAAAAGGAGAAGTGAGGAACAAGGAGTTATGACAAAGAGACAAACCGGAGTCTTACTAACACCTTATTTTTGTCAAATCTGAAGGCAGTTTTGCTTTGGACCTTTAAGGAAAACCAGTCCCCAGAAAGCAAGGGGTGAGTGGAAGTCAGGATGTGAGGTGATCCCAATGTTTTGTACCACCACAAGCACGTTTTTCTCTTCCTCCCAAAAAGAAAAGCATTTTATGTTACCAGCAATGACTTGTTTTCATCATCAGTGCTCAGTTTCACAATGCTGTGCTCTGGCTTTGCAGGCCATCCTGCCAAGGCTGGTCCAGCGCAATGGTGGGGGGGGGGGGACTGCTGTCACTTGGGTGGTCCCAAATTGCTTCT
>NDXB01002031.1:70775-92919 GCA_002631895.1 Agapornis roseicollis
GGGGGGGGGGGAACTGCTGTCACTTGGGTGGTCCCAAATTGCTTCTTGCTTCTTGTTCCTCAGTTCCTTCAAGCTAAACCCCAGCTTTGTAAGGTCTCTGTGAGAGCTTTTTGCTCTGAGTAGTTGATTCATTAATTGGCACACACATTAGCTTGAAGGTCTGCACCTCTCCGTGTGCTAGCATTTTGGTCCCTTGTGGCATTGCAGGTGGAAGTCCTTTTCTGGAAATGGGAAATAGATGTTCCTATTCCTGTTTAGACCATATGTTTAATCCAATCCAAAGAGAAAAGACATACTGTTGCTCTAGGAAAAATACTTGTAAGTAACAGCCATACTGGCACGGAGATGTCAGCAAGTACACATGGAGCTAGTTTTCTCTTTCCTCCTAGCCTGGGGTTCTTGGGGTTGCAGAAGGTAAGTCTGTGTTTTGTAGACCTACTCTGGATAGTTTCAACTGAAAAATGATGAAACAATGCTGAAATTATCCAAAAATGCTGATGCCACATTTCACACTTCTGGAAGCATGTGGAAGAATACCCCTATCAGCTCTTCCTTCTTCCAGGAAAACCACTGTCTGTGAGATACCAGATCATCATACTCTTCCAACTAAATGCAGTGTAAAGAAAATTTCTCAGTAGGAAAAGAGAGCCACAAGCAGCTTAGCTTTTCCTGAGCTAACATTTGACCTTTCTGTAATTTAATGGGTGGCTTTCCAACTCAGTGGGTGGACAGATAATATGGCCATTGTTTTTACCTCTTCATATTGGTGGCTTCCCAATGGTCCTTCCTCAAAGAAAATGAAGTGGAACAGCTAACTCAGCTGGTCAAATAGCATGCACAACCTGGAAAACCACCAAAGATTACAAGCTTGAACAAAAGCCCAACTTCTACTGTTGCACCATTGATGGATATCATTAGTGCTTGATCACTGACAAGTGGATGGTCCCTTGTAACTACTCCATTTGTACACCCTGCATTGAGGCACACTGGTCTTCTTCCTTGCTGGAATGCAGCTAGGCTTGGTGTCTTGATAAGCTGCATCCCATCCAGGGGAGTATCTGTATTGGTAGCTGAGTAAAGGAATCATTCCCACTTCTGGGGCATGCAAAACAGAGGGAAATCTTATTCCCACCAAATCTTTCATCCACCAGCCCTCTGGGCACAATAATTTTGGCAGACATGAATTTCCCATCAAAGCCTGATTTTGTGCTGAACTCTCCTGTCCCTTCTTATTATCACCCATGGACTAGTCTAGTTTTTTGTGATCTCTGCCTTTAATTAAAAACAAATCAGAGATGCATGGGACTTGCATGCCCTCCTTTGCATTTCTTCTGCCTTCCCCAGTGACAGAGAGGGGCAGGCAGGGCTGTGCTGAGCACGAAGCAATTTGTAGGCACAGGCTGTGCTGAGAATATGCCATCACATTAACGGAGGGGGCCTTTCTTCTTGGGAGAGCAGAATGGCAACAAAACTGCTAGAAGAGGAAGTAAACAGGAACCACTAATTCATTTTTAATTGGTGTACTGAAAATGACTGGATTTCACCATCTGTTTTGACTGGGGTGGGAACACAGAATTGTAAAGGCTGCAATGACACAGATCCCTTTCCTAAAAGAAAGGCTCACAAAGTGCTGCCAGGATCTCATTTATGGAACCATTCAACCAGGGCCTGAGCTAGTCATTATGCTCCTGCCTCAAGTTTGCAAATGTTGGCAAACAAACCCCTGTTTGTACAGATTAGAAGCTCTAAACCAGCCAGGAAGGAAAATGTAGATCTTCTAGGGTGGTAGCATTTTGGTCTTTACAGGGCAAATGATTTCCACAGGTCAGGAGATGGCATCAAACTTGTATCTGGTTGTTGATGGCTCTGTTGTCATAGCTGGCATTAAGGAAAAGGTATGGGTAATTTCTGCTGTGAGTATCCACAGAGCTGTGCAAGGGGGTCTGTGAGGCTCACCAGTGAAGTTTCTAATTAAAGGGTCATGAGTGGCCCTCACAATTTGTTGGAGGATGTTGCATGGCAAAACAAGAGACAGTCAGATGCCACAGGAAGCCCACAGTCTTCAACCTCAATGATTAAGTCCTACTCTGCAAACTGCACTGCTCTGATTCACCTATGTACATGATGCATTGTTTAGTAACAGCCATTTACTAAATTGCAACTACCTTGAGGCTCATTTCCTCATTTACTTATTGAAGTCTGCTTTAGGTTCATTGTTAAAATAACTTCAGAGTGTTGGTGGGCTGATGTGGAGCAACGTCTGGGCATTTTGTTCTCTGGCATTTGAATGGAGGGTCTTGCACAGAAGTTCCCCTCTGGGCATGATAGCACCTCTTCCTGAACATAATCACCCCTCACTAAGCCCCATTAGTCTGCTGGCAGTGTGAGTCAGCAGCTGATGAGATTACATCATGCTTTGCTGCAATCTTGTCCCACTCTGCAAAGGGAAATTTTTGGTGCCTTAACCTATTCTATGACAGAAGCTGGAGTTAAGGGGCAGGAAAGGTTGATTACTATTCCATATCCAGAATCAAGGTGTCATAAGAGATGACCTGTGATGCATAGCAAAAGTGAGAAAGATGTTTCAGAGTAAGCCTTGACTTCAGGAAACACAGGAGATGACTGTGATGGATCTGATGGTTGTTAGACATTCAACCACTCTTCTGCCTCACACCAGCTGTGACAGTTGTCCACAAACTTATAAATGTAGAAAGGCTTGGAGTTAATGCTCTAGGGTCTTAGAATGTTTCAGTTTTTATTGCGTAGCTAATAACAAGACAGAAGGGAATAGAATTAACTTCTACTAAGAAAGACTATACTTTCATAGAATCATAGAATAGTTAGGGTTGGAAAGGACCTGAAGATCACCCAGCTCCAACCCCCCATGCCATAAGCAGGGACACCTCACACTAAACCATACCACTGAAGGCTTCATACAACCTGGAATTGAACACTGCCAGGGATGGCGTACTCACAACCTCCCTGGGCAACCCATTCCAGTGCCTCACCACCCTAACAGGAAAGAATTTCATCCTTATATCCAATCTAAACCTCTCCTGTTTAAGTTTGAAACCGTTACCCCTTGTCCTATCACTATAGTCCCTAATGAAGAGTCCTTCCCCAGCATCCCTATAGGCCCCCTTCAGATGCTGGAAGGCTGCTAGGAGGTCTCCACGCAGCCTTCTCTTCTCCAGTCTTCTCAACCTGTCTTCATACAGGAGATGCTCCAGTCCCCTGATCATCCTCGTGGCCCTCTTCTTCACTTGTTCCAACAGCTCCATGTCCTTTTTATGTTGAGGACACCAGAACTGCACACAATGCTCCAAATGAGGTCTCACGAGAGCAGAGTAGAGGGGCAGGATCACCTCCTTCAACCTGCTGGTCACGCTTCTTTTGATGCAGCCCAGGATACAGTTGCTTTCTGGGCTGCAAACGCACACTGCAGTCTGCTCATGTTCATTTTCTCATCGACCACCACCCCCAAGTCCTTCTCCACAGGGCTGCTCTGAATCTCCTCTTTGCCCAACCTGTAGCTGTGCCTGGGATTGCTCAGCCCCAGGTGCAGGACCTTGCACTTGGCATGGTTAAACTTCATGAGGTTGGCATCAGCCCACCTCACAAGCGTGTCAAGGTCCCTCTGGATTTTGATGAAATATATATGAAAAAAACATGAAAGTTCCAAAAGAGTTTGATAGTTTTTGCTGGTTTTTACGTATGAAGAGCAGACATGGACGTCTTCATGATGTGTCATGGGATATGGACCAGGAGGTGAAATCAGCCACTGAGAAGAGTCAGCAGGAGTCCATATTTCTCTGGGTCAGTGAGATACATATTCTAGACAGGAGGGCTGGGAAGAAGAAAGGTTTCTTGTCTTCTTGCTAATGGAGCCAATTATGCCTTTCCAGAAGTAGGGAAGGCAGATGTGAAACAACTTTCCAATAACACCAAAGACACTATTGTTTGTGGCCCTATTTGGCTGATGCAAGGTTTCCAGTGTTTGTGCCTCATCAGAATAAAAGAAATTGTGGCTCACATCTTTGTTAACGCAGAGGAACCAATCTTAGCTTAGTGAGCTTTTTGGGCCAAAGAAACTAAGGCCACATCCTGAGACACAGAAAAGGCAGACACTTTTTGAAGCTTACTAGATTTTCCTTCATTGTACTTTTACTCATGTTGGATCACTGTACACAGGCTGGCTCATGGCTTCGGGAAAGCAAATTGCCTGCTCTGAAACCCAACTGCTAGCAACACACCCAAAACTCCAGGCTGGACTCTCAGATTCCTTGTGTGGATAATTTCCAACTAAAACTTCTCATCAGTAGTCATCAAAGGATACAAACAACAAATAGCTCCACATTGTACATTTCACTCCATCAGTACTGTACTCTCTTTTATCCCCTTCTTGTCCTCATTGACGCAAGATCCACTGCTATCAATCTGAGATTTATTTGTGGAATAATGATGACAAGATTGTCTGGTACGTCTCCAAAAACACATGTTAACTAAGGACATTCTTTTGATCATAGAGCAGATAAACACAACTCTCTGCTCTCAATTTATGCATTATTTGCCCTGAGAAAGCAACTGGGTTTTGTCACTGAACAACACATCATGCAGAAGCTCATAGCACGAGCAAAGGTGAACAATGCATTAGGAGAGCTTTGGTCTAAGGCGTAGCCATTTTACCATCAAAACTTTTTTGGTGGGAAAGTTGAGCTTCTTTTGTGGCATTTTAAGTAAGGAGTTGACTTTTTCTCTGGAAAATTTTAGTTCTCTCATGGGAAGATGAGAGCATGCCCAATCTAAATACTAGAGAACATCACATATTGCCTGAAACATTTCTTCCATGCTCCGAGAATCTGGTAGGCAGTTACTTTATGTTGCTCTTTTGCTTGCAGAAAACCCCTCAATCTGCCCTGTAGGTGTGTCACTGTGACTTCTGACATTGCACAGTATGGATATGGACAGTAAGAGAGATAGGTCTTGCAGTATGCTCTTAATATTACTATATTGGGGCAGTTCTGATTTAGATAGAAGCATGTCTTTACAGACACAATTTCTCTCCCTTGTAATAAATCTTTTGATCTATTTTAATTTCTATTTAATTTCACAGGAGAACCTGTGTAATTAGGCACAGATATCAGGGAAATACATTTTATAATCTTATTTCAGCTTCTTAATTAAATGAATGAGAATCTTTAGGTAAAGTTTTACCTCGGAAATTTCTTTTTCCCCAATGAAAGAAAACTGATAGTCTGCTTTGGACTTGCAGCACCTGAATATGGCTCAGATTGTTCTTGTCCATTAATTATCCATGGGACTGAAGCTGTAAATGATTTGTTCAGGGTTTGAATGGGAAACTCAGTGTTTCAAGGCACAGTAAGTCCTCATTGTCAGTATCCAAGATGGTGTACATTAGCACAGTATCACTGCAGTTGTTGCATTTAGTTCACATTTTGGCTGCAGGTGTTTACAGCCTAGAACCCTATATATTGTTTCTGCTAATAGAGTAAGATACTTAAAGTCATGCACGCTAAACGCAACCCCATATTAGGGTTATGAATTATGCCATTGCTGATGGTGGTTTCCTGTTACAGTTGGAAAGGCTGCATGGATTTGGGCAGAGCTGCCCTCTCCCAGGGGATCACATGGGCCTGGAAAGAGAAATAATCTTCACATGGAATTTCTTCTAACTGACAGCTCTGAGGTATATGGTGTATCAAGAGACCAGCGTCAGCAAAGGCATTACTCTTCACTTACTATAATGTTATTTCTAGACCCTTGCTTGGTTCACAAAGAACAAAAAATCTGATAAAATGGTTGGATGTAGAATAGAATAAATTCAGCTGTTCTACAGATGTGAAATGATAGAAAGCCATTTGGTTCTGTCTCTATTTAAATCATACCAGCTCCTTTATTTCTTCAGCATGCAGACTCTTCTGCACTGTCACAGCCTCTCCACCCCAGCAGAAAGAACAAATATTCTCCCTATGCTTTCACTGTTGGAAACCTATCTGCGAAAGATGCATTTTAGGTTTGTATGTGAATTTATTTCTCATAGTCTCAGGGTTCTTGTGGGTAAAATGGTATGAATATAACAATTATGATGAATGTAACAGTTGTAAATAACATGGCAAACCGTGTTTAATAAGAACAACTTAATAGTGAGTTTGGCTTTGTCATTACTGATCTGTTTTCTTGTGCTGAATTTCTATGAAGTGGTTGTCAAAGGAGTTCAAGGATTTCCGACATGCATTTGTCCATTGATTGAACTCCACTCTTCTCTTGGCCTTCATGTTTCTTCACTTTCCGGATGTGCCCAGCTGGAATTGCAGGTAAATGTCAGGAGAGACTATTTAGCTTTCCTGATGGAAAATTGGTACCTGTCTCATGTCTCAGGATTCCTGATCATATAAAGCTAAAACACATTGCTGCCACGGTTTTGCCCTTTCCCTTTTTTGTCTATTGCAAGACCTCTTGGAAATACACTTTATTTTCTCTTCTGTTCTGCTCCCCACATGGTGATACACTGGAAGATATTAAACAACAAAACAACAAAGAGGATATGTTTTATATTATTTTGTTTGTAAGAACACTCTTGACTGGTAAATAGCTACACCCTTCTTAAGTGTTTTCAATTTTCTCTTTGAAATGTGAAACAACTAATGTTTTCAACAAACAGCTCTTCTTTGTCAAGTATTTTTCTTGCTTTAGGATACCCAAATATTTTGAAAATCAGAATGTTTCCAGAAAATACGTTTTGGGCACACTTTTTCTTTTTTTTTTTTCAAGCCATGTTAAGTGCAAGCTGTGACTATAAAGATATGACTGTCAGTGATGCTGAATGTTCCATGCTGAGTAGAATACATTAAAGTATGGGAACCAGTGTGTGATCTATGAGAAAGATCACAGCAATCTTTTAAAACCACTTACATCTTGCATTAGAGGCTTTACTTGGTTTCTTTCTTACTAAATTCAGCAAAAATCATCTTGTATAACAAATCAATAATGTGGGATGTGTAGGGAAGAGTGTGCCTCTAGATATATGTCAGTGGCCTGGAGTAGGATATTCTTGTGATGATCATTTCTTGGAAATGAAAGACCAGACTGCAGCTTTTCAGTGTCCCTGCCTTGTTCTTCCCAACAGTATGAACTGATAGCAAAAATCTCTTCTGTATCAGCACGTGTCTTTTCCTTGTGAGAATTTCCAGGTGCATGCCTGATACTTGGTCCTTTTTTCCAGGTGGCGCAAAGGGGTGGGATTCTCCTTGACGTCAACATTGAGAGAACTTGAAAATGTGGGTCTGAAAGTGAGGTGGCCCAAACCCAACTTATTCTAGGTTAACATCATCTCTAAAGGCTCTGCCAAGCAGTGTTTGTGTTCTTGTTATCCTTTCTTCTTGTCTTCCTGCAGGAGGAATTCTATTCCAGAAGCAGCGCTTATACACTTGGATCCTACCACTGAACTATTAATGAGGTGCCCCCCCTACTTGAATGCAGGATATAGCTGAGAGGGCTGTGAACCAAAGGGATAAACAGAGATACGATGCAACAGTGTGGATTACAGTTCCATGTGTGCCTGGTGAGAGGTCTCAAGGCCAGTACTGAAGGAAAAGAGAGCCTAAATCCCACTTAGATCTGCTCATCATGCCCCCTTCAGTGGGTTGTAAGTGCAAAGGCAGCTAACACAGTGGAAGGTGATAAGAGAAATTATCAGAGTTCACTGATGTATGGCCTGTTATCTTTATGCCAGCATCTACCCCATTTAATTATAAGGTTCATTTAAAGCTGCCATCAACTCTGTAGTAGGAGAGGGAGATGGTGCCTTCCTCTGCTGTTTATCCCTTGTGTGAGTAACCCAGCTTCTCTTCCAGACTGTATAACTGATGGAAGAGGATAACCCAACAAAAGTGTCTTTGACGGCAGTGTCTGCAGATGGGGCACTGTTGTAGGACAGATGAGTTTGCTCTTGTTTGCACTTCAACAGTTGGCTTTGGCAGCCTCTGAGCCATTGCAGCCCATGAGCATCAAAAGGTTCCTCTTTGGATATGGACAGACCAGACTTTCCTGCAGGAAAAAGCAGGACCACATTACTCAAAGTAGTTGTGTGTAATTGAATTAAGCAGCAAAGTGATGCCTTGCAGGGGAACCATGGCCGTCATTTTATGTCTTGCAATTTCACATTAAAGTTTCAGAAAACATTATTTATGAGAAGGCCTCCCAGAATAAGTGCTCATCCAATATAAATGTGCAGTAGCACTTGGAAGTCTGGTGAGAAATAATTATATTGCACTAAATGTGTCATTATATATAAGCCCACTAATGCTTTAATCACAAAAAGGGTTGGGAATACCGCATCTACACATTGCAAAAGACCCCTCCTTCTGTGAAAAGGTGCTGTAAGAAGGTGTTAGGAAGGGGGAGTATTCCTGTGTGGCTGTATCTTAAGCACTGTATTAATATAGACTTTCCCACTTGCTAATTTCTCCAACCAAATCACTTGGTCTAATGAAGCTGTGATGTTTCCCCACAAATCTGAGTTCATTTACCTCCTTGGAGGTTTTTGAAGGCTCTTGAATCCCCATGTCTGTCATGTTTCATGTATGGCAGGTAGTCATTAGTCCAAAAGAAACCAATAAAATGAAGACGTGTTTGTCAGGGTTGGTGGTTGCATATAAGGAAATATATCACTGGGTGGCAGTGATTGTATTTCTGGTAGTGATTTCTGGTAGGGACTGCAAAGCCAGAAGGAGAAGCTGACACACAGGTAATGGAGTTCTGTGCAAGACTTTTTGTCTTTTAGCAGCACATTGTGCTCCACCAAGCATCAGCATTTCAGTAGTAGCCGAGCTGTCATACATAAGGCAGGACAAAAGAAAACCCATCTTCTAAAGCTACTTTAGCTGTTTCTTCAAAAGCCTTGAGATTCAGAAAGGATCATGGCTTTCTGCTTCTTGGAGGTGTAAGAGTAATAGTGAGAACACAAAACATTTCATGTGTTCTTTGCGCAAAAGAGGTATAATCTGAGAAGCCATTTGGCCAAGTTTGGATGCTTGGTTTTAAAGTATGGTTGTGATTGTAGCCGTTTATTTGGTGGGGCTGCAATAGAAGATCTATTGGGTCAGCAAAAGTTTCCATTTAGTTCAATCATCATCTTCTTCACTGAAGTATTGAAGTACTGCATGGAAGCCCAGTGTAATACAGGTTGAAGAGATTAAGGCAGAAATTAAACTTTTGCAGTTTTTTCCCTTTCTTTTTAATATGTCACTGGCAGACACTGACAATAATTCCAGTGGCCTCAGTAGAAATGTCCTGAACACAGTCTGAACACAGCATTTTTCAGGTCCAAATCAGCTTGTGTTTGTGAAAGTTTTATGCCAATTTGCAAAGTTTATTTTCTCAAATGGGAAAGAAACCTTCAGAAATATCATGACTTCTACAGAAAACAAGTTGGAGTAGGCCAAATAAAACGATGGTCTCCATCTGGCAAGAAGAAGAGGTGATGCAATTAGCTGGATTTTGTTAAGAAATGAGTAGAAAGGTATGAATCTTATATATAGCCTTTTTCTGTCCAGATACATGATAGTGTGCAGAACAGAAAAGACAGATAAACTTGTAAACACTTTAATGAAAATTACCTGTGTCTATAGTCAGATAATGTTCAGTTATAAGACTTGAGAGATGAAAAAATGGACTAAAATAGATCTCCTTAATTTATTTTCTTTCTCTGATTTCCAACTTCAAAGTTTCCTTCAAATTTCTCCCATTTGGCGATTTTTGTCTCTGTCAGAAAGCTGTCCTGGTCTTTCACAAATTAGAGCAAAATGGATGCTTTCAAAGTTCACAACAGATAATCTTTTTGTTCTTCTCTTGAAAATATTAGCAAACACAAGCTGTTTGCGTGATGCTTCTGCTACTGTGGAACTGCACAGAGCAATCATGATATGCTTGAAGATATATGTATCTTCTGGTATATAATCAGAACCAGAGCTTAATGTAAATCTGAGGACAAGTAAAAGTAACAAAAAAAACTGCTGGGGCTTTGAGAAAGCCCTGTTTCTCTGTGAATACCTCTTGAGTTTGTTTTCTGGGTTGGGGGGGGAAGGTTTGTTTGTTTTTTGTTTTGTTTTCCCTTTTTTAGCATCTAAACAGGTACTGAAATATAGAGGAGAAGCGAAAAAAGTAGTTGTGCTTAGCTCAAATAGAGTAGAATGAAACTTGCTTTTGTGCTTGACAACAGCACTAGAGACTAGAAAAACACCATTACAATTTCCACTGGTTTCCATGGATTATTGTCATGTGTTCATTGGTGAAATAAGTGATCTAAAATCTGGTACCCAACGCCCATTCAAGCTTTGGTAGACACAGAGTTTTAGACAACTGCCTGAACTTTAGGGGACTCACTGAACTACCACACCTTTAAAACAATACCCATTAACAGTGAGGGCATTGTTTGGTGACTTACTCTCCCCCCTCCAGCAAACTCAATAGTTAGAAGCATTTGTTACCAAAAATCATACGGCAGTGTTGTAACTGTACTTGCTATAACTTCATAGCCTTTCATTGAATGAAATCGTATGTACTTCTAGCATCTAATGAAAGTCAAGGATTTGATACTGAGCATCTGGGCTGCTTCTGCAACCCTGGAGAAAGTCAGGAATCCATGGAGACTTGAAGGGGAGGGACCAGCAAAGGAGCACAGCCCATTACCTTAGAATGAATCTCCCATTTTACAAGACGCTTGAAGAGGTGAGCTCCTAACTGAGGGAGGGAAAGTCTGTGTTACAGGAGGAACAAGGAGGCTAAGCCACTTTGATATTAAGAACAGTCACCCATAAGGTTATGTTATTGGGCTCGGATGTATGAGATGCACCGAAGAAGACGCAGGGTTTGTAGGGATCTCACAAGATCCTCCAGGTCCTGTCATCTTTTATGAACAGTGGGATTTGATATGTTCAGATGTCACCATTACTGCTGTCTCTCAGTTACCAAACCCAATAGCTGTCCTGTGTTTATTATAGATGTATGCGTTTAAGTGTGTGTCTTTATGGAAATTTTTCAGAGCTGTGATTGACAAATCATTGTGTGTGGCTGACCCAGCAAAGTTAACATCTGTCCAGAGCTGTGTTTTCATGGATGTGAATACATCTGTTCTTGCTGCTGCATCTATTTTTGAAGGCATATCAACAAACGCATTCTGGTTTTGACCTCACAGAAGGCCAACAGTGTAGCAGTCATCTCTCTCATTAATCAACCTTACATCATTTTTTGCTTGATTTAGTAACAGTTTTGTTTTGTTTTCTCTCATTGGTGAGCTGCTGAAGCAATGTTTGCAAAATATTTGGGTTATAAGTGGCAAAGCATGAAATGTCACTCAGGGTGAAGCCCAAGCTGGCAAGGGTTTGTTGCTTCAGTAATGTTTGGAGTTACAGTCCCTTGCATGACATCTGCAAATCAAAACCAGAGTTGCCTGAGGTCGCATAGCCAGAGGTGACTCTCAGCATTACCTTATGCTAAGAGGTGGCTTATTCCTTTTTGTTTATTGATTTGAGGCTCTCTTTGTGATGGCATTGCATTGAAGTCTTGTCACAGTAGAGGTGCATTGCAGCACTGAATGCCAGAGCCAGCTCTGGCAGCAATGGTAAGTCTGGGTGTATGGCAGCAGAGCTTTGCTGACAAAGAATGAGAAACTTTATGATTGAAAGTGTTTTTCACACTTGGCATCTGGACAAAGCAAACAGACACAAAACATCATTCCCTCAAACACTATAGCTGGCCTGTCTACCAGGGGATGTTAGAAATTACAATAAGCCTGTTGTCTGGAATGTTTCTCCTGTCTTAAGCCTGGAGAACTGATATAATTTATTTCACTTATCATTTATTGACCAAACCATACTCTTCAAGATCTTATCATTTCCTCATATAGTAATAACCAAGCCTTTTCAATTATTTTACATTCCTTTATCAGCACAACTGACATCCTGTTTGCTTTCTGTGCTGCAGCTGCACAAGCAGTTGAAAGCTTTGTGAATATTTTCTACAATCTCCTAAATCTCTGGTACAATTTGCTAGCTGCAGACCCTCTCAGCTTTAACAGCACCTCCAATCTGGATCAGGGGATGGATTGCTTCAGGAGATATTGCCCAATGTGGCTATACATCATATAAATCAAACCTTGATTATTTGCATCCAGTTTAGGAGAGCTTTTCTTACCCTGAGAGCTTAGTTTGTCCCCTGAGGTTTGCCTGGTGCTGCAGGAGCACAGGTGTTGGAAAAAGCTTGCTTCTGCAAAGTACAGGCACATCTGGGGCAAACTGCAGCATTTTGGGATGAGATTTGCACCTTGTGCGAAAGATGCATTAGAGGTTGTTGAGGTCACTGGTGGGGTTTTGGGGGAATTTCAGCTCTAAACTCAGTGGTATGTTTTATGTCTATTCAGTGAGCAAGGATGTAAATGCCACCCTAATGTCATTGTGCTCCTCCAGTGCATTAGCATGTTATGTGCAAGGTCTTGCATGAAGGAAAAGACAGTGTCCACTGCTGTCTGGGACAGTGACTGGGCTCTTCCACCCATTGCTGCTGTTCACACTCTTCCCACTGGGTGCAACAGGGCTGTCACATTACTATTTAGCATTTATTACAGCATTTGTGGCTTTTAATTCTGTGTAAAGTAAATATCTCTTTCTGGACTGATCACACAATCACAGCTAAATCAAAAACCCTGAAGTTGCTTCATCTGTTAATAAGAAACACAAACACAAGTTTCTGCTTTTGATATTTCAGCTCCGAGTTTTGTGGTAGTGAGTGCTGTCTCTTCCCCACTCCAAACCACTTTCCATTTTCTTAGAAATGAATGTCTGAAAATCCTAAGGAGAATCGAAACCTTACTTTACTAAAAATCTGAACCTGAAGTATCACTTACATTTTGTGTTGCTTGATGCATTCAGATAATGCGTTCTGCATAGCACAAACCAGCCTTGCACATTCATGACACAAAACTGAACATGGAACTCACTGTTCCTTCAGGAGAAAAGCATGATACTTTTGATGGGCTCATTATAAAAATTACAGTGAAAACACCATCTTCATGACAAAATGGACAACATTCTCCTTGAGGTCAAAGTGTCTTTGTATCTGTGCCAAAGTGAAGTTTTTGCAGTGTTATGTATAGAGAGGATGACTAAACTAGCATGCTGTTAATATAGGTATTTATTGTTGCCTTCAGAATGTCTGATGGAAAGGAGAGAAAAAATCAGGACAAAATAACAATTACATACAGTGCTTAAGCCCAAAAACATGTTCAGGGTAGTTTTTTGTGCATAAAGCAAATTGCTTCATGGGCTTCTTGCAGCAGTCTTGGAGAGCTGCTGGTTGCTATTACCTTGATAACAATCTTTATGTGCAGAACTGTGAACACACATTTCCCATCTCCTGTTGTTGCTTTTCTAATTTAGACAAATTAAATTCTTGTTTCCTGAAGTATTTTCCCCCTTTTTTTAGAGTTATTCTCATCACCCGTCCCATCCCCAAACAAAGCTGATGGTTGAATTTGGGAGCCAGCAGCACATTACTGCAGCCCTGCACAAGGCTGGCTTTATCTCAAGCAACTTTGTCCCATTCAGTCTGCATCTCCATCTTGCTCCTGGGTTCTTAACACAGAAGTGGCTCCTGCCACCAGTTCCCCATTCAGACTTAGTTTCTCCTTTATAAGTACAATCCTTCTCACTTCTTTGTGCAATTTGATGATTTTCATCTCAGCTCATTTCACCAATTTTCCAGGAATACTTGCAATTCAGTACTGGCTGGTAAATCTCTTGCAAACTTTCCTACTTTGATACAATCTCAGCCTTTGCAAGTTTACTTTCTTTTTCTTTATCCAAATCCTGACTACAAATAACTACCTAGAACAGATTCATGGGTCTACCCCAAAGACCTGACTCTGAACTCATAAAATTGAGCAAGATGTTTCAATTAGTTTCACACTCATGTTAAGGGGCTTTGTCTCCACCATATTTACCCATGGTTTACGATGTCACACAGAGTCACAGTAATATTTCCAGGGAAACAAATCTCCAAAGCTATCCTTCTGTTCCATACTTGCTGGTGTCCTGTTATAAATATTATCTACCTCTCAGCTGAGGAAGGACACATTTTTTTAATTCTCTTTGTTTAAACAGTCATCTTCACCTTGATCTTTTCTTTGCAATGCTCATTCTTTATTTCTTAATGCATCCCTTTTTGGAGCAATACTACTATTTTTACTTTATTCAATATATATTTGCTATACTTCACATAGCAAATGAATCCTTAGCTTTTGTTAGGGGAAAGAGAGATGAAAAGCTTCAGGAAAACAGGAAGCAATAACAACATGTGGGCTTATTGGATTATTAGCCCTGGGGCATGAAGCTCGTATGATACGGTTTTTTTCAAGTAGTATCACCCAAAGGTCACTGAAAGTGTCAGGCTTGGGGTACATGGTAGACTGATTTCTTGAAGTTCAAGCACTGGTTTATTGAGAGCCATATATTAGGTTATCAACATGAATTATGTTGGTTTGAATTATAGGCATTTGGTGGAGAATTTGCTCTTGCTATGTAAAATTTACTGTGCAATTTTCTGTGGTAATTCAGGACCTTTGTGTCAGTCTGTGAACTTTGATGAAGAGAGGTATGTTTCAGAGCTGGATTGTAAAGGCTTCAATTTATATTTTCAGGGGTAGAAATCTCTACCTGAGCAAGAACTGTTGAAATGTGGACTGCATTTGAGGCATTGTGGAACTTAAACAACATGAGAGCTCACACAAAGAGCACTTCAGCCACTTCAGAGTCAGACTTTGAATAAAGGGAATTAATTATCTGGTCCACAGATGTAGCAATTTGATGAGTTAATATCTTTATTCTAATTTATTTAGGTTTATATAGTCAATTTTATGGGGTAACGCTCCCAGAAATTCTTGACATATATGAATTCTGCTTAATTTGGGCTACAAATTTCTTGAATAATCCACAAAACCAAAGGACTCTCAATTTCTATTTCCATTTCCTAATTGTATTTTATTGTATAAATACGATTAAACTTGATAACACTGGAACAAAATGTACTAAACATTCAGGGAAAAAAATCCAAGATTGGAAAGAAAACAAGCTTCAACCTTTAGCAGAATTTGGAGTTTTTTTCCTCTTTTAAATAAAACCACATGTATTTATATTTGAAAAGTTTGTCCAGGCCAAATGTTGACAAACTGTACTATTTCCTAATCTGTAACCTGGATGGTCACCTCTTTGTGTAGCCAGGCGTGTCCTTATCCTTGCTATACAGTGTAAGAATACAGTGTAAGAAGCCAAAGAAGGCAAATATTTGCCAAAATGGTTAAGAAAAAGAAATAAAAATGAAGAGATATATTCTACCAGCGTAGGAGCCTTAGGAAAAAGAATTCATCCTTGTTGCAATCAGTAAGGCTGAGCTGGAATACAAGCCAAGTAGACTAATATCTGTAGACTAATAAATTGTCCTCAACAATCAGAGATATTTTTTCTCTTGATTTCAAGCACAAACTTTAGATTGAAGCTTAGAATATGCTTGGATACTTGGCTCGGTTCATATTTACATTCTGATTCTGTTTTAATTCGAGGTATGTTTGTATACAAATAGCAACAGAAAAATAGGCTTTTAATTCCAGTTGACCAATTCATGTTAATTAATACTGATAAAAATAAGGGTGAAGAAAAAGAAGGAAAAATAACATAGGCTACCACTCAATTCAGCAATTTGAATTCAACCCCAACCCTAAAACCCAGATGACCTCTTGGCTGTTACTCATAACTTTATGGTTTAAATCAACTGAGGAACAGTAATTTGTCCCACAATTCATTATCTGACTGAGGAGCTTATTTCTGTGGGCTATCTGGGATAAGTCTGAGGTGCCATATGAAGCATGGGCCCATGGGAGTCTTTTAAACATACCCATCGGTTGTGACCTATGCCTTCAAATGTTTCTAAAGCTGTGGGTGTCAAAGGACTAAATATATTATGGGAATTAGTCATTGCTTCCCATGCTTATATGTTCCTTCCTGAGCACATAAGGACCTTTAATATGAATCAGTCCATACATTTATGTGTTCTTGTAGTCTTTTCACCTCTATTTTAACCTGGGTTAGCTCACTGGGGTTGACTAAACTGAAATAAATACATTTTCTTCTTTTTGGAGTAGATATAACATCAGGCATCTCTGTTCAAACAAAGTCCTCTTAAATCAACCGCAATTAAATTGAGAAAGGACATGGGAACTCGTTTTTATTTTTACGTTATTGCGTCTACAATGATTCAGATTGGCTTGGTTAAAAAAACCCAAAAATCCTCCTCCTCTTGCCATAAATCAGTGTGTTCTGGCTTTTATCCCCAGAAGAGACTGTCTGTTCTGTTGCCAGCGTTATTGCCAGTTTTTTGTCACAGTTACAGGACTTGGTTATTTTCAGGGACAGGCTATTGCCTTGTGGTCCTTCTAACAGCTTTCAGAAGACTGAAAAGACCTTCAGGTTGCTAGTCATCTCCTTCCTATCTCTAACCTAACTGCTCTCTAGCATTAGCTGAGCTGCAGAAGGATTTGTGCTTTGGAAAGCTTTGCATTTTCTGTCCTCAATTTACTTAAATGTGGGACTGATGGCATATCTGGAGACAAAGATACACAGATGATGTCTCCTCATGCAATGACACTATCTGTGCAGTGTTAGAATTGATGCTCAGACCACTCAGCTTTCTACCCTCTGGTCCTCCCCCTTTTCAATCCATATTTGTGTCTATTTTACCCTTCTCTGAGCCTCCATCACTTCTCAGTACATAAGGACTAAGCTTAACGTTTCGTACTTTTTAACTGCCTTCTTTTGCTAAGGATGAAACAGACAATATTTTCCTCTGAAAACTCACTGTGTGAGGACACAAGGGATGGTTCATTCAAAGCTCACCCCAGGCAGGGTAATAGCTATAAAATTTACACATATTAGAATATGCAAACTGTGGGCTTGCTATTGCCAAAACTCAGAAGCCAGGTACACAAGATTGCAGGATATTTTTCCTCTGTGAGAAGGGTGTTTTTCCATTTCTTTGGCTTTTTCATTTTCCTGTTGAACCCCATCTGTCTGAAGGATTTAGAAAGAATCCAGAGGAGTTACACTGTTTCAGAGGCTGGTATAATAAATTAACTAAAGAAGGTGTGCAGCTTCGAAAGGGTTGAGAGGGCTCAAAGTATGGGCATAACAAAGTAAGGTCAGTGCCTTAGATGCTGTAAATCACCATTGCTCCCATGAAATCCATACAGTCACATTGGTAAATGTAAGAGTTAGTGAGCTCATGAAGGAAATTACTAAAGAAACTAAATTAATTTCCAGACCAGGCTTGGAGTTAAATAAAATCTGATTGTAAAAACGTTCCCTGCTTTATCAACAAGTTCCCCACTAATACCGCATTTCAGGAATGCACATAAGTGCATGTTTAAATACAGCTAAATTGAAAGCGATGTGAAAAATTAAGTTCCACTGAAATCACGTAAAATATTTGAGGTTGGAGGGAATCTCTGCTCAAAGCAATTCGACAAAAGCAGGCTCATCAGGAGTAAGTTTGGTGCTGATTTTATTTACTACCTTTTTCTCAATCAGAACTTCAGTTTTACTTTTGTATTTCTGAGGTGAACAGGGCAACAGGGAAATCATTTTTCTCCTTTTATACTGAAGTCCTGTGTCCGCGTTGAATACAAGTGGCAGTTCAGCTGATTTGCAGGCTTTATGCAAGACATGTCAGTGACACTGGAGAAGGAGCCCCCAAAAGAATGTGACAACACTAGCATATTTTTAACTTCTGAATAGTATGGGTCCATCAATAGAGGCCTCAATACAAATTTCACGTAATTCTGTCCCCTGAAGAATACTGCCCAGTGCTGATGCTTCTATGTAACATACAGTCTAGTGGAAATAAGAATCAGCATGATGTGATGATGCTGTGTCCATATGAGAGTCAGCAGTGAGAGGTGGCCACTCAGCAAGTGTTCTCAAATGCTGAACAAAGTCTTACAGAAACCGTGAAATCTCCATTTTTGGACTATTCCAAAGCTTGGCTGGAGAAGGTCATGAGCAACCAGGTGTAATTTAGAAGTTAGCCCTACTTTCAGCAGGGAGTTGATTCTATCAGAAACCCCTTTGAACCCATGTGGCTCTGTGATGCTGCATTCCTTGTAGCTGGTGGTTGGATGTGCTTGCCAATCGCATGGTTTAACACCTCCTCAGTCTAAATCTGCGCTGATGCCAGCAGCTTGATCTTTTTCAATGGGTTTCTTTGGTTTTTGACATGCTGTGCTTGCATTTGATCCCCCTACTCTCTCTGAATGAGGGCAGGCTGGCTGGCAGATGGTGGGGAATGCAGAGGGTTGAAGAAGTGGAACAGAAACTCCAGATTATTGTCTGGACTGGCTCAAAGTGCCAGCAGGTGTGAGGCTTGGATAAGGATTTGTGGAGTTTGACGCCTTGCCCAGACAGAGCTTGAGTTCAATCACTTAAAGACACGTCCGGTTAGACACAGCCATTGTGTTGGATCCTGGAACAGGACTATCCTGAGCACTTTCAATCAGAGACACAGAAACGCTTGGTTTTACAGGTCACTTCATTTGTTTCTGGCCCCTGCCTATGATAAATAGCTCCATCTACTGTGTTCAGCTCTTGCAAAGCTGTTTGCTCAATGCCTGTAAGTGTTCAGACCTACCTGAGATGATTTTTGACTTTTGGCCCAAGTAGTCCAACCCCTGGACTGTAACAAAATGCTTTATGAGCTTGGCGTAAGCAGTATTTATTGAGTCTGCTTTCCTGCTCATTAGACAAAGCCTGCTGTGGAAAGTGTATATCTTAGCAGTGGCATCAAGAGGTCTTATTTGGAGACAGATTGAGATTTAGAGTGTCATTTTGGACTGTTATAAATTGAGTTGTTTTCTATTTGCACCATTATTTACACTGTGATACTATTGCATCAGTAAAATATACTGTTTTGCCAGTATCAGCTCATGATCCCACCTCTCTAGGACTGTGGTCAGAGCTCCTCCATCACAGATGTTTCATGACCTGAGCTGTCGCTGTGGTGTCCTTTCTTCATTCTTCACATCACAGCAGCAGCCACTGTTGGGGTTACAGTGAGCAGACAGCCCAGTGTGACTCCCAAAATGGCATCTGCAAAAATATGAATATGGGTTTAGCTGTGCCAAATCTCAAACAGACCTATCAGTGCCATCCTGCTTTCTCCATGGACCAGTGCTGTCACCCCAACAACTGAGATGCAGAACATATTCCCTTCTTGGCAACACATCCTAGGGGATCTCCTGCCTGCTGCAGATCTGCCTTCAACACAAAAGAGGGGTAGATAGCAAAGTATATCCACTTTTAAAGGCCTGGAAAGGCCAGAATAATCCTACCTTGGGCTTGGCAAGACACAGCATTGCAGCACATTCCTTCATCATTGTAATGCTGGGTTGGAGCTGTACAGCCAGATGATACTGGCAAGGCAACAGAAGCTGAGTTTGTGTTTTTTGGGGGAATAAAGAATAATATGACCAACTGTAAACTCAGGGAGGGGGAATATTAGGACAGCAAAAATGTCCTGACTCTGTATTGTGCCAGAAATTAATATCCCAGTTTTTGCAAGAAGCACAGTGTTGTCCTTCCAGTATAGCCTAAGAGTTACCTCTCATCTAAAAAAAATAATATCTCTCAGGCAGCATTTCCAATCATGCTTGGATGGCTTTGCTTTGAGGTACAGGTGTCCTGACTCTATTACTGAATCCTCAGGGTGGAAGGAGTTCAAGGCTGAGCAGAGAATCATTCCCCAGCAACTCATACCAGATGTTAGAGAAATGAACAGAGATGAAAGTCAGTGTTCCCTGGGACAATGGTATCAAGGTATTTCCTAGGATATTGTTTCATTGCTTACCTGTGCCCCATCTTTTGGTTATTAACAGACTGACCCCACTGCAGTTTGAGGGGAACAGATGGACAGTTCGCACTATAGTTGTAGCATATTAATTAAAGTAAGGGGGTGACAACATTAAAATCAGAAAGTGTGAGTCCAGTCAGAAGGGTGAGTGGTAGAAAAAGAGGGGTGGTTAATGCTAAGTCCTCTGCCTTGTGTCAGTCACCAACCTGTCAATCATGGTTATGTCTCTGCAGCCTTTGGCAGTTGGTTGCAGTAGGACAGTGCAGTAGTTTTGTCTCACAACTCCTTTTCACCAGCCCCTCCAGAGTTTCATACAATTGCCTTAGCTTTGTAAGGCTGTCATGCTTTCCATGATCCCTTTAAAAGAATCTTTCTGCTGATCTTCAACCGGTTGTTAGAACATTATGGTTGTTTTCTGTAGGCTCATTGAAATGACTCAGAGCTGCAAGGTGCTTCTGGCCCCATCAGCCCTTCAAGTTAACCAAAACTGCTTAGGAGAATCTTGGGTAGAATTTGCCTGGGACTGGGCAAGTGTGCAATAACTCTCCTTAGACATAACTGGTTTAAGTGCCTCTGAACCAGTATAGTCCTGAATACAGTACCCTACCAGAGATGTGTAGGAGGCATGTATGGACTATGAGTTAAGAACCCAAAAATGTGCTATTGAATTCTCTATTGCTATTCAGTTACTATAAACAGTAATTAAAATACTTATTGGGTTATCCACTGGCATGAGGAACATTACATATGGTTATGTTTTCCACAGGCAGAGAGCCAAGCTTGAGCCAGAGTCAGTCTTGATGCTTTTTACTTCATGCAAAGGGAATAACAAACATGAGACTTTCCTTCAGAGCCCTACAATGAGCTGTGCTGAGGCATTCCTTATCCAAAACCAGGATGCCTCCTGCTGCCGGTCTTTGCAGCACACAGTAGTGACCTGCATGCTGTGAAGTGGGAACAGAAAAGTGACAGCCCCTCCAGTCCTTAGGACATGTCATTGCAGCCTTGTTCATGGCCAGCAAAGCAAGAACTTCTGTTTATTTAAACTTTTCTCCTCTGTGAGGAGTGCAGGGCTCTTCCCCTGCAAATGCCCAGTTATTCAATGTGACTCAGACTTGTTAAATTGACCTCAGGTGTGTTAAGTTGAGAAAGGAGGAGGAAAAATCTAACCAAGCTTTGCAATACCCATTGGGACATGAAAGCTGAAGTCACTAATCCTTTTGCCTTTATTCTGAATTTTCTGGGCCTGCCATTTCCACCTTTTAGGGTAAAAAGAACAGAAGCAGCCCCCTAGTGAATGAAAAAATAACACTTTCTTTTTTAGTGTAATAACTTTTAGATTCTTAATAGACAGTGTCTTCTCCCTGGGGAACTATTAGTTGCCCTTCTCTCATGCTTTTCTTTTAAAGCTAAGGAACATTCTTTGCAAAGAATAAACTCCACAAAATCAAACCAGCAAGTGCCAACTAATTTGTTCGCAGGACCTGGGGCTACACTGACATGCCAGAGGTCAGGAAGTACCTGGAGATACCATGGGAGATGATGCCAGTAGGAGCCTCTTGCTCTCCTTTCTCCTCAGCAGCTTTGCTCCCTTGTGTTCACTGTAGTTGAAGGGCCTGGTACAATCCCTGTGCTACAGCTACTGGGGCTGTATGTCTGTGCAGGGGTAACTATGGGCTGCTGTCATTGAAACACTTGAAAAATGTTTTAGCTCTCAAGCCATTTCAATACCTGTGTATAAAGTGCTGAAATGACTCATCCCTCTTAGTGAAGTTTCCTCCAGAGCAGATAAAATGTTTGTAGAAGTGGTGGACAGTCCTGAACCCATCAAAATCCAGCCTTGAGGTATTGGGAGGGCATGCACAGTGGTGTCAGCAGGGAAAAGGGCTCAAGCCCAACTGCTTACCTTTACTGCTAGTCTCTACAACTTCTAGAGTTGCTACTTTTGGTGAACATATATACAAGACTTACATGTAAAGGTGCTGCAGTGAGAAGGTTCATATAAAAAGATTAGCTATAGAGAGGTTTGTTTAAAATCAGGTGTCAGGCTCTGGAGGTTGATAGTTTCCATTCTGAACAACTGTCTGAGCGATCAGCTCATGTAAATCTCAGCTCCATGTTCAAAGCCATTCCGGCTGAGTAGCTATTCATTTCAAAAGATTTCCAGAGGAAAGCTTGA
>NDXB01002032.1:0-42066 GCA_002631895.1 Agapornis roseicollis
CAAAACACCAGCTACTAAAGAGAAGAAAAACTGACTGCAACTGCTGAACCCAGGACACACCATTTTACAGCTGAAACCTCTGTGCAAAACCTTGGTTTTGGGTTGCTTTAGTCCCATCAATAATCGTTGAATAATTAAAAACTAAACCTGAATAATGTTGAGTGCTTCCTTCCCCTTCCTCTTCCTCCCAGTGATACAACACATTGCTGAGATCATTAGTAATCACATAACATCTGATTCTCACGCTGCTTGTTGCTGTAATATTTTTGCCTTTAAAAATTACAAAACTTGGTTTTTCAAGAGAGACTGGGGTTGTGTGGGAGAGAAGGTTGCATCCTTGCCAGGGTCCCAAGGATACGCTGTGTATCTGGACTGCTGAAAACTTCCCTCACCCTCAAGGCTCCTGTTGCAGCTACCATCATTTCTGTTTTGTATAGGATCTATTTGGTCATTGGGTATGACCTCCTAAGTCAAGAATGTCTAAGACAGTGGTACTGCTTGCTTTCTTTGCCTCTTGGAAAACTTACTTAGTAATTCGAAGGGCTCTTCTGCATTAGAGATGTATGTACCAAATTTCCCACATAACCCAGACCAGAACATTTCACCAAGTGGCTAATAACAAAATAAGAATGGAAGATACAGAGTGCAAATTGCTGTGACTTTGGGGAACTCCTGGTTGCTCTTTATTCTGAACCATAGGAGACAGATATCCAAGTGGGTGGACAAAGCAGTGGCAGCAGTCTTACCTTATTACTGGAGTGGCGCTGAGCATGATTTGTTGTCCTGGAGGCGCCTTAATGCAAAACAAGAGTATGTTGACCATCAGTATATATATACATATAGCAGACATCAACAGCAAACACATCTGTCTATGCAGAGCCCTGTTAGAATTCTGCACTGGGGTGCCTCCTTGCCAGAGTCATGCTTTGATCATCTGATGACTCATTCTTCAAACAATACCAATTGTCTTTAAGCTTTGCTTTAGTCTTTGGTGACCCAATCACTGCCCAGATGTCTTGAAGACAGACTGCATCGTGGAAAAGCTGCATAAACACCAAAAAAGCCCCCTCAAACAATGATTGAAAGTCATCTAAAAGCCTGATAGAAGCATAGAGCATTCCCAGGAATCTCCTCAGGAGAGCAATCCTTCTCTGGAGAATTACATTAAACTGCTTGTTCAGCTATATCAGACTTTGTGGTACAGCACTGTGCTAATCCTCATCCAGCACCTCATGCTATGGGAAGTGATGCGAGTACTCAGTACATAATAAAACCTGCAGTCAAACAGCGCTGCCAATGCATTATGAAGTCCTGTTATGGATCAGTCTTACAGCTGCCTTTAATAGAGCTGTTAACTAAGGTGTTTGACTCGCGTTTGAACAAGCTGTGGTCAGATATTCACAGAAGACCAGCTCAGGAGCTCTTACTGAAACAAATCCTTCTCTGCCTGGGCATGGGCAGCATTCACAGCAGAGCTCCTCTGCTGCTGTTGCTTCTTGGCATGTGACAGTCCAGATATGATGTCCCAAGCAGGGCTTCCCAGATCCAGAGATCCAGTGCCTTTTCATCACAGTGGGAATGAGTCATTCTGCTCCCCACCTGAGCTTGAAAAACCTCACCCTTCATTTTATTATTCAAAACATTTGCAGTTGTGCAGAGGAGGGTTTGCTGATACTTCAGAAATGAGGAGACAACTGCTTCATGATCTTGTAACTAGGGAGCTCCTTAGAAAATGGGATAGGATTGTGGAGGAGTTGCACATTTCCCACCCAACTCCTGCGCTTTTTGCATTACAATTCAGTAGCTTAACCAAGGCTTCTGCCACAGCTCTTGTGATATAAGGTGTTTTCCAGGAAACACATCTTGGGAGCCAGAGCAATCTCTATGACCTTTAATACCAAAAGTAAAAGCACAGGTTTATCATTCACAGGACTGAAAAACGTGGGCATAGGAAGCCTTGAAATTCAGAAACAGGCCATCGATGAGCAACAACCCACCTGAAATCTCTGCTTTTTGCTGTTGTTTTTGGAGGGTTTAGCTATCAGCATTTTACTGCTTGTGCTTTAACCCCCAAGCACAGGGAGTGGTGTTGCAGTAAGTACCAATCAACTTCCCTGCATGCTGCTTTGGCAAAGAAAAATAGAAATGATTGTCCCATATGGGACAAATTAGCACATACCTCTAAACAGGTTGCTTCCTGGTCTGTGTACTGTAAGGCCAGGCACAACCACAAAACTCACGTAGCCATTCTGGCCAAGCTGTAGTTGAGGTATGCAGGAGATAGCAGACCAGAGAGCGTGTCCACTTCTTCTAACACCACTGCTTTGCCTGAGCAGGAGTCACAGCAGTTTTTCCCAGGCAGTTGCATCTCCTCCAAGGAAATCCCTCCCCCTTCCCCCGGCTCTGTTTGCATCCTGTTCCTTGCATCATGCTGGGCTTTGCTTTTCAGTCCCTCCATCAGTTGAAGGGTCAGTTGGACCCAGCTGGTCTCTTTCAGCTGGCATAAGGCAGAGGAACAAACAAATCCACAGCTGAATGTTCTGTGGTAGAGTTTACCTACCTAGAGTCTTCTCTCCTCCCCCTGCTCTCAGCGTTTTGTATGAACAAAAAGCTGTCACAGATAGGTACTGGAATCTGGTCACTCCATCCAACATGAATGGCTCTGCTCTGTTTTTGTAATGCTGCATTTCACCCACTCAGGGGCTTTGGTAGAAGAGAACACCTAAAATACTTACGCCTTGAGCAACAAAATAAAGCCCCCAGCTGTAGACAGTTCTCTATCATGTTCACTATTGCTGTTGGGTGTGCTTTTTGCGAGGGAGCTATTTTTCTCTTAAGGGAAATAGAAGCAGCACAAGGCCTGTTAAGCAAATCTTCTCTATCCAACTGTTAAATTATCTGTGATTTGTCATTGTGATAAAGCCACACTGGACTGGTTACAAACTCCATTATAAGAAGACAATTGTCAAGAGTCACCTTGAAAGCAATTAATCATACCTAAGTCTTTACTTGTAAATGCATGATATGCTAAGCTTACTGGGTGCTTCATTTGCTGCTGAATACTGGTAATAGGATAGGACTTGTGTCACCTGATTGATCTGTGTTTACACACCACCACTGAGCAGACAAGCTTAAGGAAAGGACCACATTACCTTTGATAAGATGTATGCCAACTATTTCCCAATGGCCTGACAAAAGGGAGGAAGGGAATGAACTGTGCTCCCTTTGATTCAGAGGTGTGGGCTGTGCACAGGTCTTGTTTTTGTTTAAGTTAGAAGATTTGCAGGCAATATCCTCCTCTTTGATATACTGCCTCAAGAATACCTGGAAGGAGAGAGCCCATCCGAGCAGAGAAGACTAGGGTGCCACCTTCCCCTTAGCCCTGGCCATACCTAGCCATCTTCCTTCAGAAGGCAAGTGTATAGGGAATTAAGTACTTTTTTTCTCATAGCATAACATCCCTAGCAGCTCAGTTTCCTAAACTGATTTGCTTTCCAATGTTAGTGTTGGCTTGAAGGAGGGAGTAAGACCACAGCAGCCCTCACTTACATCTGCATGAAGATGCTGTGATGTTGCATGTTCAATTGCTGTGTCTGTCAAGGCTATGCCAGCTTCAGGTGCCCAGATGACCCAGGACAGAGATGAAGAGCTCTTCAAGAGGAACAGTTGCACTGCCTTGCATGCATGGGTGAGCCAAACACTGTGAGCAGCCTGGAAATACAAATCAGAAAGCCATCAGGGCTCTGGCTAGCAAATGATCTGGAGAGAGCCAGTCATTCACCTCTAACTGAACAGTGGGGGGGACCAGCAGTGTAAGTCTCCATTCATCCACAAACATCCTCTTTTTTCCCTCCTTCTCCCAAGAAAGTAAATGCCACATCTTTTGTACTTCTTAAAATATCCCTTGTTAACATAATGAGGCCATTGACAGTAACCTCAGCTCAGCATCCTACCACGATTCTGACAATTCAGCAGCATCCTTACTGCTCCAAGGAATTGGAAAACACAAGCAGTGCGGAAAACACAAACATCAATGTGCAAAACAAACACATCTAATGTATCAGAGCAGCAACAAAGAGCCTCCAGAGACTGCAGGGAAAGCACCTATTTGTTGTGGAGAGCAAACCCAAGGGGCATAATGAGCTGGTGAGGCACAGTTCAGCTTCTTGGGATTCAGAAGGTAATTAAGGAAGGCAGAAGTCAGCAGAACAGCATATTACACCATGACTTTGTTAAAGGCATCAGCACTCCCCCCCTACTGAGAAGTGCTCTCTTTCCCTCCACCCCCGGCACATTTTATTACCAAAACCCAGGGTCATCTCACACAAATGGAGAAGTTAATTTTAAAACCTTCTCAAAATGCAGCTTGGAATCTTAGACTTTCTGTGCGGGAAACGTATAGAGGAAACAAGAGAAAATCAAGTAAGAAGGAGGTTGGTCAGACCGTGACATGAAATGAAACTACAGCTGCAAAACTTCATGGGTTTTTATGGCTGGGGGAGCCCACAGCAACATTTTGGTCTCCTGCCAACATAGGCAGCAGCATGAAACCCACCACCATATGGGTAGATCAGTACATATCTGCCACAGGTTCTACTGAAACCAAACCTGATACCTGGTGTCAATACAGCTCTGACCTCAGTTCAAAACGAGTGTTTGTTTTAAACACAAATCAAAGAAAAGCCTGTCTACAGTTGGTTGTCTCAATATACTGATTGGAATGGGATACATCTTACATTGAAGAGTATGCAAAGCTAAGGGGTTGTTTTCAGGCTAGTATGGTTGCACAGTTCCACCTTTTAAGGTCATTGGAATTTTGGTAGGAGACCTTGTTCTCGCTCATTTGCTCTTCTGTTTTCAGTCATAGCTAAATACCCTGTGTGTGGCCGAAACTGGACAAAAAACAACATTGTTATGAGCAAGAGTGATCTCATGGCATTTCCGAGCAGGCAGGGTACCAGGCACTGCAGCAGCGTGTTGCCATTACTGCAGCAACCGGAATATTAGGAGAGTTTTCCAGAATGACACAATATGGAGAACAGCAGGCTTGCCTATGCTGCTTTGCAAGGCCAGCACCACATGGCCCAATACATCATCCCAGATGAGGCCAGACCCTCTTTGCATGCTTACTTTTCCAGAAAAGAGGAAAAGATCAAAGCTGTGGGAGTACTTTTAAATACAGAGAGAACTGCCTTGCTGTGTTCTACTGCATGAGAGGGACTTTGTTGGAGAATTAATTGCTTTTATGTCAAGAGAGTAACCTTGCACTGCCTCCACCCCATTCCCAGCCATGCTGACCTTCATTACACCTTGACTCTTTCAGCCCATCTGCCTGTAAATTAGGACAGACGGGTTACACCCTTTCCTTCTCCTGTAATGCACATGAACATCTCCGCAGTGCTGTTGGCACATGAAAGCTTTTGCCCTTTCTGTTTCCCTCCCTAGATAATGAGCCATCTATTAAGGAGGCAGATGCAGTTTTAGCTGGTGATATCTTATGTAATTATGTGGGTGAACAACAGACACGGAGAGAACAGAACATGGTGGAAACCAAGAAAAGCCAAACAGGCAGAATTGCCAGAGCCCTGTGAGCTGTAATGTCTCCAGTGCTCTTCCCCTTTGTTATGTCCCTAACATGGAGCCTTCAAGACAAGGTTTGTTCCCCACACTCCCAATCAGCCCTTTTTCCACACTTGTAATCTATCAGACTCTTTAAATAAGCCTCGAAGTCCAGCTTTTCCCATCAGTGTCAAGTCCTCATATCAACCAGCTTAGGACAGCTGGACATCAAGCAGTCAAGTCTTAGCCCGAGGCTCCCAGAGGAACAGGGTTTTGTCTGAGATTTGTGTGTCTCATCAATCCCCTGCTCTTAACTGTCAGCCAAATAACATCTTTCCACTCACTTGATTTCTTTGGTATAATGTCCACCATGTGTTTGTGTGCTGTTCCTGTGCCTGTATTCACCTGGACTTCCAGATGTTCTCCAGTCAAAACCGGTGCAGCAAGGCTACCATCCTTACTCAGCCAGGGAACATTGCAGAGGCACTCTTTCAGCCAAAAAACAGCAATCCTGGTACCAAATAGGGAATAAGTGTGGAAGAAACACAAGAAGCTAAAAACATTTTCCAGACTTTGGCGATGTATGGATAGAACAGTCACAGGGGGATTTGGGTCCCAAACATTGCTTTGTCACAGTGCAGATCTGTGATTTGATTTAGATGTGGGTGCAAATCAACCCCAACTCTCACAGCCTCCTGATCTGAATGCCAAGTTTGGTCTTGGGGTGAAAAGAAAGGGTTTTGGGTTAAGTTTCTGGCAAACTGCTACTGACCTTACCATTTTGTTGGGTTTACTCCAGTTACTCACTTGTCCCTACCCTAAAGCTGAAATAAGCTTGGCACACAGACCTCTCCTGTGGGATCCACTTGTAGCTGCCAGTCCTGCACGTGCACACACACATTAAATCTTACCTAATGAATAATTACCAGGGGACTGGGACATTTCATTTGCCTGATAACAGCACACACCTCAGGGAATGAAATAACGTTTCGAGGCTGGACACAAATGGATGCCATGGTTTACCTTATATGATGGTCATTGCAAAGCCCAGACACAACATGAGGGAACAGGTAGGAAAAAAGTGCCCTATGGGCTAGAGTCTGTATATTAACATAGAGTCTGTATATTAACCTGGGAATAGGCAGGTTTTTCTTGGAAGATTTTATAATTCAGGACAGCAGTGCATGGGTGAGATGAAACACTGCTGCTTTCACATCACAGATTGGAAATACATGCACAGATGCAAGAAATGATCTGCACAAGATTGCAGAGGAACTTGGTGGCAGGGCCACAGACTCTCCTTTGCACCTATTTCTCGATGCTTTACCTACAGCATCTTCCCTCTTACTAGTGGTGTGTGAACCAAAGAAAGGTCAGAGGGGAGCTTTGCTTGCACAGGCACAGCAGGAGCACTAAAGGTCACCCAGGCTTTCAAATAGAAGCTGGAAATCCTGCATGGGATGTGCCATCTCTGGCCTTGGGGTTACATCTGAGCCTCCCACCCAAGGAAATAGGTGCTGTCTTGGGACACTCATGCCAGGGAGCTGTTCTTCTGCAGCAAAAGTAGATACAATCTGACCTGCCCATTACATAGCCATAGAGAGCCCTCACATCACATGTGGCTATGTCTCCCTGTTCTCTTCCTTTTCATTTCCTGCTGGTGAAAAATACTCTGCTGATTACACTGGAGTCTACTGACCCACACGCCGGAGTGATGAAACCTCTCCTTCACCTCTCCCAGCCAATGCACGTGCACCAGGATGCTCTGGGACCAGTTTGAGGGCTGGAGGGGCAGTTTGGTTTCCATTGTTCACTCCCACATCAGCCTCTCAGGCAAAGATGCAAAGAAAATGGTGCCAAGTGGAAGAGGTCAGAGACGCCAGCACACACTTGTCTGACTGGATTTGCAGTGACACTGGGTTTCTAACCCACAGGCTAGCAAATACCCTGCTGCTGCTTCAGGGTTGTGTTTCCTCCTGCCAAATGGACCTAGATCTGTGCTAGATTTGCATTCAGTAATACACTGTAGTCTTTCCTTCTAATTTCTTGCATGGCTGCCTCCTTTGCCCACTAGAAGGGGATTTGAGTCCAAAATGTGAGAGCATCATGCAGGAGGCAGAATGATACTGGGGAAAATAGCACATGATGCTGTAAATAGAGACTATATGGGAAGGAGCATTCAGAAAAGCTGCTGAATTAATATGTTATGGACAACTTTACATTTGAATGCAATTTAAATAGGTTCACAGAACACAGAAGTGAATATGTTTTCCGATCTCTAAAATGGATAGTCTATAAATAGACATCTAAGGCTATTAAAAGATATTTTAAAAACCCATTAAAACAGTCAAAATACATAAAATTATATTTATTCCTCAAACTCCCCACAAAATCACTGCAGCCTTTTCCCCCCTCCTCCCCCCCCTTTGAAAAACAATAGGAAACAAACTGTTTTATCTTACTGTACCTGCTGTTAATGCCTTTATGGGGCAAGGTAATTGCTAAGCACATCGTGTTGAGCAATTTGTTTCTTCATTAGAGGAACATTTGTCATGCCTTTGGAGATGGCAGAAGAGAATTCCCCTGTGTGACCTTTGGAAAGTGGAATCAGTGACATTACTGAGAAACCAAAGTTGAGAAGTTTAAAAACAGACTTAAGAAGGGTTTCCCATGCCTCCTGAAAAAGACACAACCCGCACTTCCACTGGAGCCGAACTAGCTTATTCCAGCTTTTTCTAGACCATTAATGATTTGTGCCTAACTAGCACAGCATTCACTGATGAAAGCACTGCAGGGCTCCTGTGCACAGCCCTGCTCTCGTCATCACAGCAGTACAGGACATAACACCGTGGGCTGCCTGTACTTGGAGAGATGATCATGAGCTCGATTGTGTGCTACAAACAAAGGGAGAGCCATTATCAGACCCTGCCTTGCCAGGCTGCATGAAAAACCGCCTCTGCAAATTGCATAATGCCCCTGGATGTTCCCAGCAGTGCCATGGCAGGCCCACGGGGCTGGCGCTCGGACAGGGAGGAAGCTGGATCTCCTCCCTCCCACCCTCCCAGCATGGGAAAGCTCAGGAGAGCTGTTGTGTAGGCAAAAAAAAACCCTTACTTATCTCCTGGGAAAGAGCTGTGCTGCTCTGGAATGACGTCTGATGCACAGAGCTGTGGTCATGGATCAGAGGGAGCCTGGCATGGTGGCAAGATGCCGTGCAGAACTTCAGGAAGCATCTAGAAAGGCAAACAGGAGAGATGCCACACTTGTTCTTGTGTGTCTATCACATCCATGTCCCTCAGCCTATGCTCACTGTGTCCATTGAGACAGTGCACCCCATTTTTGATTGGTCCCTGTGCATTACAATGAGAAACTATCTAAAGAACAGGTAAACAGTGCAAATACAAAGCCTGTGTATAAAGAAGACCCCATCTCACAGAGCATGGAAGAGATGTAGTTTAACAACACAGCCAGGCTGATATGGTACCTTGTTCCCTGCTGTTTGTGGCCTGGATGAATATCTGTGCCTGCACCAAGAAGGGATGGGAAGCAAAGCCCAGCTGGGACAGAGAGAGAGGGCTGCTTGATTGCCTCAGAGGTATTGTCAAAATGCAGTGTGAGGCTGAAGTCTCTAAGGAGCACAAAATTCCCACCGGAACGGCAAATGTTGACATTCCCAGACAATGCTGAGTGGGCAAGATTTCACCATGAGCGAATGTGACTGTGATATGCAGTGTGTGTGACCTATGCAGCTTCATTTCACTTGCCTGAGAATCCATATGCTTGGAATGCCTCATCCTCCACCTCCTCCTCCTCCTCTGCTGTCACTGGTGGCACCAGGGATTTATGAGGCAGCAGGGAGCATTTCCTAATATTGGTTGGGTGTAACATTCCAGTATGACTGATAGTGCTATTAACTGTGGCAAAGGGAAGAGCACAAGTGGGCAGGCAAGGAAGAGTGCTTCAAACCCTGGAGATGAATGATAACTGATATTAAATAGTTCTATGTATGTAAAACAAATGTTTGAAGCTGGCAAGGCAATGGGTACAGACATTTGTGGGTTTATTAAAGAAGGGGAAAGCTATTTAGACAAGTGGAGCCTATGTAGTAAGAAAGAAGATCTAGGTAAACAAGAAAGAAAGGAGCTGGGACATCATGGAAACAGAGTTGCAGGAGAGGTTTAAACTAAAAACTGGGAGTAAGAGAGGTGTGGAAGAACACAGTTTGGCTGCAGCTCTCCAATCACTGTGATAATAAAAAAGATAGGACAGAAGGCAATGGAGATAAGTGGAAAACGGAGACCAAACTCAATCAATGAAGCCCAAGTTAATTACGGTGTGCACATACACACACACACAAAACACACAAAAATAGGTGGTTAGCCCATGACCACCTTTAACATCATTTCTGAACAAATGGCAGTGATGTGAAAGTAAAGGAAGATGAATTAGAATGCCTGGCTTTAAATTGGGATATTGGCAACACAAGTATTTGGTAAACTTTCTAGAAAGAACTAATGAGTAAATACTGTTATGCCAGGTTTAAACAGTATAAATGTCAGAACAGTTGACGTGAAATAGGGGAAGATAAGTAAGTGACTCAAGTTCTCAGAAGATCTACACAGATTCAATGTACCAAATCACCTTTAAAAAGGGGAATGACGGAAAAGTGAGGAAATTCATTGAAATCAGTAGCTAAAAATAGTAAAGCACTTGTAGGTGATATAAGATTGTTTAAAGACACCCTGCAACAGGTGCAGCATCAAATAGAAACCATTTGAAGGCAAAGAAAAAGCAAGTCAATGTGATTAAGCCATGTAACACTTCTGAGATGTACAACTAAATTCTTTGAAGAACAGGGAGTTCGGGAAGATGGAAGGGAACAGGAAGTCTGACAAGGTGGATGTGAAACTACAATAAAGTACCATAAAATTAAAAGCAACTTGCTGAAGGCATACATTTAAGTGATCAGACTTTTTCAAGCACAGCAAGAGCAGGAGGCTGCCAGGAGGTTGGTGAGGTCCATGGATGATCCATATGTAAAAGAAGCACCTGGGAGTGACAGACTAAGTAGAAAATCAAACCAAATGTGTTGGTATTTCTGGTGGAACACTCATGCTGCATTACTCTTTAAGGAGGACCAGTCTTATGGAGCAATTTCATGATACCTTCAGCAGGACCACGCTGAGGTCACTGTGACTTTCTCCCTTCTCCTTGGTCAGGATTTCCTGCCCTGTTCCTTGCATTGGTGCTGGTCACTGCCTGATCCCATGGTGAGTCAGCTCAGGTGGTGAAGTCAAACCCAAGCAAGTGACCAAGGGCATGGGCAATACTGCACACTGCCTGGGATGCAGAGACAGTCTCCAGAGCCAGGGACCCCCTGTGCTAGTGTTGTGAACCACCAGCTTTCCCAGGGAGAATTTTGATAAGGGACTTCCAAGACTGGGCATGCAGAGGGAAAAGCCACCAGCTGGAAGCTCAATCCAGCACCACCAACAAAGAGACATGATGAAGAAGCTGTGACAGGGACTGAGACCTAGGACATTAATGTAAATATGTTCCCAGGTCTTCTCCTTGCCAGGAAATGGGCAGGTGTTGGAGGAACCCCAGGACTATGCCATAAACGTATCTGGGTTCAGTGCTGCACACAGAAGCCAACAAATCTCACCCACTGAGCACAGAGCATCAGGCTTCCTCATCGCACTGTGCATGGGTACCGCTCAGCAGGCAAGGAAGGGAATGTGCTGAGGATGTGAATATGACACTTTTTAGCTGTGTGGTTCAGAGACGGAGCAGGTGGAGGTTAGTCAGCTCATTGAGGTGATTCATAGAGGCTGGTAAGGGCTGATATCCTTTACCTGATGCGGACCTGACATGAAGCAAAGCATTCACCCTCCATTGAACGCCTATATAAATTGGGATTATACCCACCTCATGAGGTTGCTTCAGTTGATATGGTCAAAGCTCAGAGATTCTTAGGTGCACACACAAATTGTTTAAGCAGGTTTTAAGCAGTTCTCTTTTAAATGTGAAACAGACACAGTTACATCAAGGTCCTTTCAGTTGGGTATGTGACCAAGATGAAAGTGAGGCTCTGGAGCTGATCATCTTCAAAGTGGGAGCATGTGGGGGGCTGCTCTGTGTGGATGCCAAGCACCACACAGGCACTGCAAATTCGAACCATTCCAGCTGGTGATTTGTTACAACCAGCCCTTTCCATCTGAGCTAGGTCAGGCTGTGAATCAACATGACACAGACTTCCTGCGATGGACAGAACCAGGCTGCAGTCATTTAAAGTAGTGGCATAGTGAAGCTGTATCCTTTTTATTTCTGAGCACTTCTGCTTATCCAGTAATTAAGCAATTTAAAACCTTTCAGTTTTCCCATAAACATCTGCCACAAGCAGTTACATTTAGCCATGTCTTGGCAGGTCTTAGTTCTATGAGCAGCTTTTTCACCCTCATTTCTAGATTTTTAATGGTAGTTCTCCAAGACTTTATTTGGAACCACATTGTGCTGTCTGAAGGAGAAAGAGAGACACTGTACGTTACCCAGAAAACAAATAGGATTCTCTGAAGCCAAGTGCAGCCAGAAATACAAATAGATGACTGTCACAGTATCTGACATGCTAATGCTAATTGAAACAAAACTAAGTGAACATAATGAGCCTTTGATGATTGCCTCTTTTCCTTAAATTTTGTTATTTGGAATTTCCTAGCCACATGAATCATCTAAACCTAAAATTCAAGTGGTCCTTTTCTTCTGCAAGTGTCCACATGCTCTGTCTGAGGGCACTAGAGGCTTCTCAGGGAGCTGTGGTTGGGAACACTGTCTCCCATCTGTCTCAGCCAAACTCCTGAGCCATGCTGGTATGGAGGGCAGGAGAGGTCGGTGTTCAGATTCCTCTGAGTGAAGCTGGAAATCTTGGCAAGTGCTTTGAATGTGCTGGGTATTTTATTCCTGACATCCTTCCCTGAAACATCACAAGATCCAGTCATGCCATACGGTCTAACAAGCAAGCTTAAGGGTTAGGTTGTTGTTTTTCCTATCAGACCTTAGGTCACCATCCATTAGGCCTTAGGCACTTTAAAGCTCATGCCTGTAATTAAATCCAGTTAAACGAAGACTAAAATCCATCTTGTCCTTATACCATCTTGAGTGCTGACCTGAAATAAGCTGATGATGTGTTTGCACTTTTCAGAACTCTGCAGCGGAGATCAAACACATCCCATTTCTCATGCTGGGATTAATAATGACTACTGGCTAATTGAACCTCTCAGCTTCCATGATACCAGTACATCCAACACACATTTCCAAATATTTTAGCCATTTTCATGGCTGCCATTACCCTGGTCTCTGATCAATCTCATAGTCCTGAATGCATATACACCTATCACATCTCTGTGACTGACAGGTGCTTCTTTGCCAAGAGTAGGAATGGACATCTCCAAAGGAATACGTGTCCCACACCATGACAGACACCTTCCAGCTCCTTGGAGTCCTTGGCAGCCAGCACAATCACTGCACCAACTATTCTTTCCCATTTTCCCTCTGACAAGGACATGGGGCAAATCCCATTGGCATCTATGGACATCTTCCCATGGGCTTCACAGACCTTCAGCAAACTTGACTGAAACCTGATTGCTCCTGTCAGCCTTCCTGTGTTCCTGGGCACTGCAGGCTAACTGCTAAGGACAGAAATAAATCCTTTGTTTACTCCAGTAACCGGAGAGCTGCTTTAACCTCTGGCTAAAAACAGGTGCATTTTCCTATCAGGTTCATGAGTCACTCATCCCAGTGAACTTGGAAAGTGCTTACTCAACCACAGGAAAGGAAGAGTTTTTAATTGAATGGTGGCAAATTTCATCATCTGGTTTTCCTGGGTGGCTTTTTCATTTTAAAAGTCATGTTAAGTCATTGGCTTAACACAGCTCAGGCCTGTTCCTCGTGAATTCCTTTTCTGTGTGGTATTTCAGCATCATACCCGCTTTGGGACGGAACACTCTACTGGTGTTAGTCTCCTACAGGAAATAGCAGGTGTAATGTGTGACTACATAAACAGTGCAGGCAATTAGTACCTCTGTAATAGATTTTTTGCTTGCCCCAGCATAATCAGACCTTTCAGCACAGGGACTTGTATTTATTTTTTCCTTTTCTGATGTGAAAACAAAGTGCTCCCTTTCTACAGGACTGTTTTCAGAGAAAACAGAATTGCTTCTCACAAACCATCTGGCCAGGAACAGCCAAGGAATTCTTAAGAGGTGACCCTCAAAGGTGACTTCTTTTTGATGGATTAAAAAAACCCAACCTGCAATATCTTTCCTCTCCAATTTTAACACCAGAAATTCAGGTCTCATCATCCTGTTTTTCCACAGCTGAAGACCTATGATGACATCCTGAGGAGCTGCTCTGTTCTCCACTGCACAGTTAACTCATGCTCCACTCAAAATCAGTGGCTCTCGTGCACAGAGGAAAAGCCTCTGATCAGTGCTCCCAGTCAGGGACAACGTACATGGGTGGCTGCAGAGGGCAGAACCTAGGACTGGACCTTCCCTGGTTTTCACTGTGACTGCAGACAGGAAGAACACCTAAAACCCACCTGAACTGTGGTGGTTCTCCAGTGCTCCTCCTCTAGCTCCCTATGGATGCCAAGTGGCTGTGAAAGAATTCCATGGCCTCCAGGCACCGGAAAGTCTGTCTCAGTGGTCATGTACACACGGATGATTAGCACAGACTCAGCAAGGTCATGGAAATACAGGCAGGTCTCTGCTTGAGATGGAGCCAGGTTAACTGTGCAGGGAAAACGAAGCTGGTGGTTGTGTTAAATATCCAATGGTTTTGCTAATGCTTCACTAGGTGAAGTGACTGAAATAAAGAGAAGCCACCTGGTCCTGCATGGCAGGGATGTTCAAGAGTCTTCTCTTCATGTCTATGTCCTTCGAGGAAGATCAGTGCCTGAACTGTGAAGAGAAGGCTGGACATTCTTGGCACTGCAAATGGAGCAGAGAATTCTATCTTTGGTGTAATGGAGGAAAACATATATGAATTCCTCTTAACAGAGCTTTACAGAGGAACATGAGCCAAGTGTCTTCCCCTTTACAAAAATCTTTGGTTTATATCATAAACCACAAATATTTCCAGTTCTTGCACATTCCTCCCTCTCCCCCTGCCCTGCCCCACTTCAGGTCACTTTGAATGACACCAGCACGACTTGCAAAACCAACAGAAAGTCAATTACCCACTATATTGTTGCAGGGTTAATTTTTAACCTGTTCCAGCTGCAGTCAGCTGGCTTAATAATGTGTGTTCCTCCAGCCAGGGATGAAGGGACAGCTTTCCATTCATGCCATGCATGATTTGGAGGATACTGTGTGAAGGAAGAGTCACACAGAGCCACAGCGCATGCTCACTGCCCCATCCTGGACCCACACCAGGACAACAGGACTGCAGCAGCCACATGTGCCTTGAGGGCTATGGGGATGGACAGAAGAGGGAAGATGAGTAGAGTGTGACACATGTGTCTGAGAAAAGTGATGTTACTTTGGGTCACTGTGAGTCTTGGAGGTCTATAGGAAGGGTTTCAGTGTCCCAGGCAGTGCTTGTTCACCATGTGGGTGAAACAGAAGGGCAGTGGGACCATGCTCTGCCATGTAAGTGGCCCTGTGTTCTATTTAAATATAGTTATTCTGATCTCAGCTGTCCTTACCACCATTAGCAAGGAAGCTGGTTACATTATTATGTGTGCCTTGTATAAAAAAAGAACTACTACTGCTGAAAATATCTCTACCTCTGTGACAATTTAATCAAGGCTTCTCAGTTGTCCCCCATGCTCCTGAGCCCTATGGGATTAGACCACCTTTAGGGCAGCCAGTGTAACATGCCAATCACAATCATTTCTGGTTGCCTGCTTTGGAGCCAGTATACTCAAAAGCCAGCTCAGCCTACTCTGAGTCCATCCACCAGCTGTGAGAATCCACTTCTGCTTCCAACACCTTTCCGCTAAGCCAACACCATCTCTCCTAATGGCAGAGAAAAGGGACTGGTCAAAAAGCATGGTGAAAGAGGATCTTTCTGCCCTGCCAACAGTACAGATTGCAAACACCAGTGAAAGGAAAGGTTGACGGTTTGGTATGTTTTCACAGCAGAGAGGGAAAGGATGTCAATACAGAAAAGCGTGCCCTGCAGCTCTTATGGCACCAGTGCTGTCACATGCATGTGTTTCTGGGCCACCTATTAATAGCAGAATATTGATAAACAGAGGGCTGGGACTAGGTTGGACAGTGAGAGTGGAAAGTGATGACCACAGAGGAAAAGCTGGTGGGGGAGAAAGCAGGAACTGATTAACAGGAGAAAATTAGGAACATGTTGTTAGCTCCACTATCAGTTAGCTCCACATGCAAACGAAGAACATAAGTGGGCAGCCTTGTGGCAAGGAGGTATGGGGTGTCCATCACCATGGAGGTGATAAGGTGATGTCTCAGGGGAGGGACTGCAGTTTGGTGGGAAACAATGGCTTTTGGTTTTGCATTGCTCAATTTAAACCAAACCAGCCCCATGCACCCATCAAGATGCTGAGCTGCAAATAGGACCAACCTGGTGCTCTGTGGTCCAGCCCACAGCAGAGAGAGAGAAAACAGCTTTCTCACTGCCACATGCCACTCTCTGCCCCACATCCTACACCATGGCCAGGGCCAGGCTTTTATTTAAGTGCTAATTTAAGAGGATGCTCCGACTTTGGCAGGATCTGGTCCTTCAGAGGTCCGTAGGGTAAGACCATGACACAATGCAGCACATTTCAGTGAGACAAAATCAAGTGATGGGGAATCCTTCCTCACCTACCTGGCCCCAACCAGGAGAAGCAGCATGACCTCTCTGGATGTTGACAGAGCTTTTGTCAGGAAGTAAATGACTAGTAAATAAACCAACACATAAGTCAAGGCTTGGTTTGTTTTTTCCAATCTTTTCAAGGACTTGGCAGCCATGAAGAAGGATGGGAGGGTCTAGTTTTGGTAAGGAATTAGTGACATAGAATCACAGAATGGTTTGGATTGGAAAGGACCTTAAAATCATCCAGTTCCAACCCCCCTGCCATAAGCAGGGACACCTCACACTAAACCATGCCACACAAGGCTTCATCCAACCTGGCCTTGAACACTGCCAGGGATGGAGCACTCACAACTTCCCTGGGCAACCCATTCCAGTGCCTCACCACCCTCACAGGAAAGAATTTCATCCTTATATCCAATCTAAACTTCCCCTGTTTCAGTTTTAACCCACTACCCCTCATTCTATCACTGCAGTCCCTAACGAAGGGTTCCTCCCCAGCATCCTTATAGGCCCCCTTCAGATACTGAAGATACACAAGCAAGCCAGGACTTAACCACTGCAGGGGAGAGCAGGTCGGAAGAAAATCCCTTGTGGATTCCCAAAACAGCTACGTGCTGATCTGGTCCCGAGGTGACTAATAACAATCTGCGCTGATCTGACACTGTGGCTTTACAAGGAACTTAAATACTTCTTATAATGCTTTTCCATTCCCCAGCACATAGAGGCTCCCTCCCTTCGCTGGGTTCCAGGGAAGTACAGAGGAAGCTCAACCAAAATAACAGTTTACTTCAGTGCTGTAAATGTCACAGCGATGCTCAGGGGAGGGAAGTGGGGAATTTCATTTTGATGTGTGCTAAAGTGTCCTAACAGGACTGTGTTCAGATCTGGCATCTCAAGCCCTGCAATAGAGGGCCAAGGGCAAAGAACAAAAACACACATTGAAGCCAGTCTCTGTCAAAACACATTGTGAGTGGGGCCACAGTGCACCCCCCTCTTGTTCAGCTTTGCTAACTATCCTTCCTTGGTCAGTTGGTTACTTGGCTGTAAAACATTATTTCCCTGGTTGTTGGTTGAAACCCACTTTGCCTGCTCTCCGGGCTTCATGGAAGCATTATCAACCTTCAAAACCTCCTGCATTCCTCTATTGTGCCCCTATTCCTGCATCACATCATCCTCCACCAGCCCAGAGGAGTCAGTTAGAAGGTGATCCCAGGGCACTCATGCAGTGCCATCAAAAGCCACCATGTAGCCTGCTCACACCACTTCCTCAGCACTCCTTCCTATGATTCGCATTCTGCTGGAAGGGAGAGGCAGGAAAACAAATGTGACCAGTGCTTCTCCAGGACATAGTCCCAGCAGCTCTTTCTGTCAAGCTAGTATAAGGAACTGGTGGAAAGGAGCCTGTTATTCCAGTCCTGCTGGCCACCTGATGACAGGAGCAATTGATCCCAAATGCAAATAAAGATGTTACGAAATGAGTCAGTTGTCCTTAAAAGAAGCCTGCAAGCAGAAAGCTGCATTTTTCCTTTCCTTAGTAACAAGTTTGGAAACAGAAATAAAGTCGTCAGCTGAATCATCTGGAGGTGCTGAGTCTGCAGGTTCCTCAAAACACTGCTGAAGGATGAGAAAAAGGATACGACCAAGTTGGCCCTTTCTTCCTCCGCTTTTTTAAGCATCCTCACTTGCATTGTGAGCAGAGGTACAGAAAACAGAGGGAATTCCAGAAGCTTGGAAATGCTACATTTTTCCTATCAAGTTCTGTATTTTCCAACATGTGTCTTTTCAAGTGGGATGAAGAAAAAACGTCTATTTTTCCCTTCAGAAACAAACAAACAAAGAAGCCACCCACAAAGCATAACACCACATGCAATCCGAGCTGTGATTTCAAAGAGAGTGCTTCATGTAAACCTAATGCCTAGTGCTGTGGAAATGCTTCTGAGAAAACCACCAAGTCACAAATAACTCAGTTATAACGTTTTCAGACCTGAAGTTCTCAGGATTCGTACTGCTTTGGGGCATTTGCATTCTCCCCCTCCCTCCCTTCCTACTTCACTACAGCAAATCTTTCACAGAGAAGTGTTTAAATGTAAGTAAAAATCTGCTTTCAGCGCTGACTATCATTTTCAAGTATCCAGGATTGAATAGGGAGGGGAGGAGAATTGATCTTGATGTTTTTCTGGCTTTGTTCTGAATCACAAAGGCCAGATGGGTAATTTCAAGCAGCATGATTTTTGTGTCTGAATGGGAAACACACACAACGGATGAGAGCAAAAGCCAAGCCTCCTGCCTAGCAGGTCCCTCCTTGGCAATCAGAATGAAACATGGAAAGCATCTCTGCCCCTGCAGACCCCTCAGAGATTGAAAGCTTCAGAGCACTTGAATGCCTTTTTAAAAGATGCTTCATAGCTACATGCACCAATTTTATAAACCTGACTATTCCTAACTATTCTATGATTCCATCACAGATGATAAAGGATGAACAGTGAAAGGCAAAGCTCCTTTTCATTCTGTTAATGTAAACATGGCCAATACATTTCTTCTTGTGCAGAAACTCATGTGTACTTTGCAAATAAGACAGTGCAATTCTGACTTGGTTTTACCCCTTGCCAAATGACAATAATAAAGAATAAATGTTCCTATGAGTATGTCTTGCTCCACTCTCCACTATTTCTTCCCATCCCTTTGCTATGACTTACTTAAGCAATTATTTCTACACTTATATAATCCCAATGCTAACTGACTCACCTGTGCTGATTAAGCCATTATAAAGGGATTATCTCCTCTTAATCCTTGTTGTCCCACAGATACAAATTACAGCAGTGTTTGAAATGCATTCAAGCTAACTCAGCCTTTGTGTTTAACTTTGTTTCTTTGCTTGTTGAGGTGTATGTGGACTTCCTTGCCTTAATGGATACCTTCCTATTGCTTCCCTTTCCAAAACTCAGGCATTACATCTGTGCCTATATAATTCATCTCTTCTTGTACTGTGCCCCTCCATAGTCCCTTCTCCATTTGTGCCTGCTCTTTCAGCAGCTACCCAGGCTCTACCATCCTTTCACTGTGCAAATACATCTGAGCATCTCAAATACATCTGAGCATCAAACTCACTGAACCTCTGCTGGGTTTGTATCTATCCCTTAAGTATACCCAGAAAAGCATCTCTGCTCCAGGAGCTGCTGCTCCTCTGAACATCCACTCCAACCATGGCACGGAGAGGAAACATCAGTCTGCAATGGCAAACTTGTTTTGCTTGGAGCAATGTCTCTGTTCCCAGCTTTGTAGTTTGACACAATAAGCCTCCAACCTTGGTTTCAGCCTGAGTTACATGATAATAAAGAACAAATAACCCATAATACATTTCCACATGCTTACTGAATGTATCTGAAAGATAGAGGCTGCGCAACAGCATCCCTTGTGATGGCTTGAAACCATCGGATCTTATACTCCAAGACTTCTCTAAGCATGGAAGGGAAACCACCTCTCCTTGGCATCACCCTGCACTCCAGCCACCAACTCTGCTTTCCAAATATAATGGGTGGTGCATGAAAACGAAAGGGTTAATTTCTCTCTGTCTCCGGTTAACCTTTCCAGGCTACTCAGTTTCCTTTCAGGCTCCAGCCCATCAGAGGCATGCCAGGTGAAGGATAGAATTACACACTGGGCATGTTTCCTGTACTTAGTGGGTGGATAGAGCACAACTTCCCCACTAATAATGTCAAGGTAATTAGGACATCCTGCAAAACCTGTAACAGGGAAGAAATAACCATTGTTTATTGTCATTTCTATTGCTGAGGTGGTGGGCTCCCCTCGCAGCTCTTCTTGCCTTTCACTTTGAGCCTATTTTGACTTCAGCAGACACACAACTAGGTCAAATACAAGAACCCCAGGATTCACAATATTGAGCTGGACTAAAATGTGCTTTATTTTCCAGCCCTACCAATTCTGCCAGCCCTGTCTGAGGGCCTGAAGCAGTCACTGAAACAGGCACCTGTGTCCCTTATGCGAGCCTCAGAGCCACTGTGCTGCAGAAGGACATCTCTGGCTCAGCAGGGAGTCAGTTTATGTAGTGTCAGCCATACCCAACAAGATGGATCAAGAACACATCTCACACATCTCCTTCTTCCACTAAGCAGACTCTATTCTGTTGGTCTAGATAAGGCAGGGCTATAGAAAGGCATCTGCCCTCTTGAGAAGAGCCCAGTGTGCAACAGCTTTTTACTGGAGTCACTGGCTTCTGCTGGAAAGAAGTGCTTCCTGCTCAGCTCTTGGAAGAAAAGGCACCAGTGCTGACCTTCAAGACCTATGAAACCTAGCAGCCCCCTCCAAGGCCACAGGGGCCAAAGAGTGGGGTGAGATTTAAGTAATTCTGCTCAGTGTTTCCTACTGGTTCCTTTAAAAAGCTCCTTTCTTTGATGTAAACTTTGGTGGATGCCATTTGGAAGAGTGGAACTCTGCCTTTTGGGAAGCCAGATTTTGAAGAGAAGCAACAAACTTTCCTTGGGGTCAGTGAATGTGACTGGAGAAGTAACAAGAGCAGCCAAGCTTTAGGTAACTGAAACTTCTGTTTAGATCTGTTTCACAACACTTTCAGCAGCAGACATCTGACGCTACAGGTTTGCTAGGAACTGCCTCTCCTCTCACTAAAAATAGGCCAAGAATGATATGGTTGCATGTGCATGATACTGGGAACCAGTTGTATATGCATGCAGCCCAGGTCTCAGGCCCAGGGCTTTGCATTTGTCAAGTGGGATGGATGGGAAATGAGACAACTGTGAGGCAATTGTGCAACCTTTTACTTCTTAGAAGAAAACCAAAGATCCTTTGCTTGTCTTTTCTGGCTGCAGTCATCACACTGTGTGCATGCACACAGATGCCAGCACAACCCGTCCTGTATCACAGGAAGCATCTACATGGTCAGATATAGACACTCACATGGTAACTCAGCCTTGCTGGAGAGCTGGGGGCTGCTGGGTTCCTGAAGCCATTTAGATGCATCAACAAGGACCATCTCAGCATCACTTAAGCCTTGGCAAGGGATCATTGATTGTGCAGACATACCCTTGACCAGGGATGCTAGGTACTAATTCATGTGTACAGTGTCCAGTTGAACAGCCATGATGGAATACAGATAACAACCTGCTAGATTATTATTCTTTCCTTTCATGAGGTTTCCTGGCTGCTGGGTGCTGGTGTTTGTAAGCACTTCAAGGAAAGCACCATTGATTTCTCCTCAGGTGGAGGATTACAGGATGCCGCGTGTCTCTTGTTTGCTCTGCCAAACACATTTCCGAGAGCCATGGTTGTGCAAGCATTGCAAGCACAGCCTGCATCAATATCCCGGGGTGAATTGTGATTCTAATTAATGACAGAGCCCTTCTAAAGGTGTCTCTATTAAGCTTGTACATAAGGGCAGCCTGCTAGGAAATTTCCCTTCTCTCTCACGTGGCATAAGCTGTTGCCATCTGCAAAAGATACCAGCAGTAACACTGAGCCTGAATCACTAAGTGCACTGGTGCTGGGCTGGTGGGGAGAGCCACTTGTTGTACTGAAGGGGTTTGTGTGTAATGACATTCTACATTGGCTTTTCAGAACGGCCAGGTTTTCAAATTGCACTTGTGTTTGTCATCCAATTCAACCTGGAAAAGAGAGCTGTGCATTTCAGATGTGCTGGGGAGGCAGGGGAAAAGGCTCTCAGGTACTGAAATAATTAAAGCTGACTCTGAAATAATCTAAAACCACGAGAGTGTGAAAATAAGTAGCAACGTAAGTCAACACAAGATTGCTGGCAATCAGAAGATAATGGTTGTCTGGGACAATGCTTTTCACCTACAAAATAACACTGGTGTCTAGAGGCTGCTCTCCACTCAGAAGTTACTAGCATAATTATATTGCTAAGAACACCCGTATGGCACTGTTTGGACACACTTATTTCAAAATAAGAATATTCATAGGGGGTGGAAATACTGGTGTAACATAAAGTATAATTATTCTGGTAAACTTCCCTAAGAAAAAAACCCCCAACTTGTCTGGTTCATTGTATGCACTGGTTTCAGAAGCAATCTCTCACCCTCAAGCAAAACAAAGAGCACACCCACCCAAAATGCAAGTCTCACAGCCTGTGTGCTTATCTGGGTCTCAGGCTAGAACCAAATAGCTGAGACTTACAGAAAATTCCACCTTTCCACAAAAGTCTGGAAGGAGGAGGTCAGTGGCTGAAGTGACTAAATAACAGCAATGCATTTGGTCTAAGCTCACTGTTTCCTCTTCACTGCTACAACGTGGGAACAAAGCTGTGGGATAACTGGGGGTGGGGGAACTGCAATGGTTGGTCTGGGCAGTGTCTTTCCCTCGGAGACAGAGAATTCCATATACAAAGCAGCCTGTGCCTCTTGGTCTTGTGGAGGAGCACAGGCCTGCAGAGGTTAACAACTGACCTTAAGGGAGTTAGTTGAACAGAGGCAGAGCCAGCAGATGGGTCCAGAAGGGTCACCTAATGATAGACTTCAGCTCTACCCAAACTCCTGCTTGCTCCTGCTTGCCAGTCTTGCTTTGCCACTGAAAAGGTGGGGATGTCATGGGACTGCTGAGCTGCAGGGTTTTCCACCCAGTTTTCTTCTACAAAGGAAGATCCCAGCCACTGGACTTGGGCACTGTAATCCTGAAGGTCATCTGTGAGCAGCCCATGACCATTCCCTGCCTCAGCGCTTTGCTCAACTCACCCTGCAGTGACACAAGTCTCATGGGTTTCAACCACTTCCTTTGCAATGCTGTCTCATAGATATCCCCATGAGGAATGCCATTTCCTTTGCTACGCTTTTCATGCTATTTCTAGTCATGGCCAATTAGCTATTCTCCTGTCTGACTTACTCAGCCTTTGAAGACACACAGCTCCTACGAGGCAGGTGCCAGAAAGCACTCTTAGGAGTCCAGCATTAGGACATGAACACGTAATTGCTGTAGGCTGTCAAGTCCCAAACACGTTGCACCAAATCCTCTAGCAACTGTTAATAACAATGACAGAAATGCTGTCTTTTGCCCTAGAGACTGCAACTTGTTTGTAGCAGAGGGCTTTCGAAATAAAGCAGAGCTGCCATGACCTGGATACAGACCAGAATGAGTTATGCTCATTGATTGCCTTCAGTTCCTTCCTTGGTCAACTGAGAAGCAGCTGCCCAAGACTCAAAGTTCTTCAAATGTTGATTTAATCTGTTCTCAGACCACAGGAACTTCAAGATCTCAGATAGGTGAAGAAAGGAGCATTCAGAAGGGATGACTGGTGACAAGCAAAGAAACTGAGATGCCTGAGATGCAAGCACTTATTTTTAGAGGCCCTCTCACATTTTGCGTGGTTGTATAGGAACCCAAGTGGAGTGCATTGCCTTACATGATGCTGTCTGATGGAGGAGACCAGCTGGAGCACTCAGAAACTACAGCGGACTTCTTCACTGAGTGTCTGGGATCAGTGTAGGTACCCCATGCTGGAACTCAACTGCCAGGTGGCATTGGAACTTTCGTCAGACAATCAAAGGTCTCAGAACATGCCTGTATTTTAAAACAACCATTGAACACCCTTAGAACGGAGATTAGAAGTCTTCTCCACACAGTTCCTACAGCTTCCCACAGCTCCACATGGTGAGAACACCTTAACAGGGCTCTTCTCGTAAAAGCAACCACAGAAGAAATATTTCCCATCTCAGCTACCAGTCTGCGAACACCGCAGAGCTCGGACTTCACTTACGAGACAGCCTCTATGTCAGGAGTGAGGTAACTCTGCTAATTCCCCTAAATCATGCCTCCTGGCTCCCCAAAGAAAGCAGCAGTCTTACCAAAGGCATATTGCTCGTTGTCACTGGGATTTCTCAGACTAAGAGCAGAGCCTTTCCCACCAGGCATGGGACATCCTGTACCAACGTGGCCAACAGATCCCGACCCAACCCCAGCTCAACAGACACCTGGAGTGATCATGAACCCCACAAGCACCTTATCCTAAGTCTAAATGCTTGGAGGATACAGCAAATGGAAGGGATTCCCTCTCCATTTCTTCATAAAAGGCTCATGAAGTCGCGCTTGCACTGAAGAACAGTGTCACCCTCAGTCTATCCTTTGACTTGATCCTAACCTAGTTCTTTTCCTGCCAGGACACAAGTATGTTCCAGCGCCATCTAGACAACTTGGCTTAGAAACACAGCAGCACCTGAAGCACAAAATGCGGGGCAGAAGTTGTCCCTAAAAACACAATCCTCTCACCACCAACCCAACACCAAAGGTTGCACTCCCAGCTCTGGTCCTAACAAAGATTGCTAAAGGAGGCTAGAACTATGGTAGCCAGTAAGTTCAGCACTACCTGAAAACTGAGTTTCTTGTGTCTTTACTACAAAAAGAAGAAAGATAACAAGGGAGCTATTGTGGCATCAACTAACTTCTGTTTTGGGCGCTGTAGTTCCCTTGAATGAAAAGCCAGAAGTGAAACTTGAGGTGAGGGTGCGATGTAAATCCCCCAGATAGATCTAATTAGATGAAAACTGGAGTCTCTGTTCAGCTCTGTAATGTGTCCTGACCTACCGCAAAGCTGGACCTTAGGGAGAGGGAAGACTTTGGAAACAATTCCAAGTAGGAAACCCAGCCAGCACTCGGAGGTATGACGGCTGTCGCATGCATGGAAGGAGAACCAGTGCTAACACAGACTAGCAGCTTTTATTAAAGAATTTGTTTTAGTGATCAGTTTAAGGCAATCTATGTCTGCTTCCTCCCTGCCATGCACAGCCATCAGCTCTCTTGTGTGGGTACCAGTCATCACAAGGTTAGGTGCAGTGCCAGGCTGGGCTGCTGACCCAGCTGTAAACCAAATTCCTGACAAAAAAAGGTTTTCAGGCAGGTAGAAACTGATCCTTCTCCCCATCCCAAGTGCCAGCAGTGAGAAGGGAGGTGGCATAGAGATGGAGCCAGATGTTCAGGGGACAACAGGCCACCATGCAAACCCAAGGCATAAATCCCAGCACTCTAGAGAAATGTAATTCATCACAGCTAGATAAAGCACATGCACAGTGTTCCCACTGAGTACACTTACTTTCATGTGAAACAGTAGAAATGACATAAAGGAAACCAGAAACTGAACTGCAGCAGCAATGTAAGAGCCACCTGTAAGGTGATGTGTCTGAGTGCTGACCTTTTTTAGTGAGAGTTCATTGTGCATCCATCACACAGAATAATAAAATCAGATATTTGCTTTATCAGTTCCAATCCAACCCACGGTGTACGTACTGGGATCCTCAGCACTGATATGATGCAAATGAGAAACCCCAACCAAACAAGGTAGAATAGTTTACTTCTAAAAGATTAGTTGAGCCAACACTATTTGGGGATTAATTCTATATATGTGTGTGTATATATATATATACATATATATACATATACAAATTGATACAGAAATATATATGTACACCCACAAAATAAATCAGCACACTGCACAATTCCTTCTGGCCTCGTGGGTAAAGGCCATTAAAACTTAGTGGCAGAAGTTTCATGACAGTAGATCTTTCCTTTGTGGCAAACACTACAGCAGATGTCAGCACAGGCAGTTCTGTAAAGCTGGGCTGTTGTGAAGTAACAAACATCCCAGTAATGAGTTCCTGAGATTATGGATTTATGAATGCCTGACTTCAGACAATGTCGGAGTGGGACCCTTATTCCACTCTCCTGAGTGCATCAAATGATCTCATGAGCTTTCTGTACCCCTGAAAAGAAATATCAGCTTCAAGCTGATCCAACTTGGTTCACTGATCACAAAAGACTGTAGGCAAAAACTGCATGTCAAATTGAAACATACATTTGTTTCTCAGATGAGTAGTTCATCCTCTTTAGAAGGGAAACACAACAGCTACTTACGCCTGCCTTTTGAGACCATAAAGAAATACCGTAATCGCTCAATTCAGAGGCTAGAGCCTGATGCCCTGTACCTATGGGGCTCCCTGTCCATCAGCATAAGAACCAGTTGAATACAGAGTGTCCTATAGCAAGTATCAGAACCAAGCAGAGACTGCAGCCATTTTCCCCCAAGCTTCTAGCACAGATGCCAGTCAGTGCAAAGGGCAGAGGCAGTTCCTGACAGTGTGGAAATGCAGCTCCCAACTGCCAAGTCATGGGAGAGTGACCTGAAATGGCCGGCTTGTCCCTAGGGCCACAATTTCCTCACCGCAGCATGTGGACAAGACTGCTTTTGCCAGACCTCTCTCCAGAGAGACAAGGTAACAGTTCAACTTTCACTCATTGGCCTACTCACCCCATCCAGAAGAGTTACTGGACTGGCAGGAAGCAATGGCATGGAGTTACTCACTTGGGTATAACCCACCACACATTTCAGAATTCAGTCTTTTGAGCCGTAGATGTTTTTTGTCTTAATTTGAAAGGATTTTAGCGCAATTTGGAATCTGTGAGACAGGACCCAGCATTTCCAGTTTTTCAGACCTAGATGCCGACATCAAGCCTTGCCCCCTCCCCAGTGTTACATGGGCTTTGATACAGCTGCTTCAACAGGCACGAACAAGGTGACAGCTGAATTGCAGATCTTTCTGCATCACTCCTGCATCACTTGTGCCTGCATTAACCAAGGTAGGGTTGGACTCTTCATCCCAGGGTTTTCTAAGGGAAAACAAGGAAGCATTTCTGAGGGATATGCTTTAAAAACAACCAAACCAACCAACCAAACCAAACCCCCCAGAAGTTACTGAGCTCAGTGACAGGATAAGCAAGATGGAATCGTCTCCAAAGGAGTGCTTCATGTCTGAAAAGTAGTGGATCATTTTTGTGTTATAAACCAGGATAATGGGGACACAAATGGGGGGGCTTGTGAAAGGGATCCAAGTTTGTGCCTTTAGGGGACAAGAAGTGCTGTACCCCTAATTTTGGCATGAAAAAGGAGCCAATCTGGTCAGCAGCATGAAGAGAGCCAGGAAATCTCTCCTTGTCACCCATTTAGTTACCAGTCTCCCCAGATCATCACTTGAGTTACCAACATGGCAAATGAAGGAACGATTTGGTATCATACCAGGAATCAGGTTATTTAGGAGACACCTCTTTACAAGTGGGCTACAACAGACTAAGTCTGTTAGGGCCAGTTGAAGGTTACTAAGAAGATCACTGAGCTGAGAAGGGTTGATATTTGGGTAGATTGTCTTTATTTAGCAAAGCGAGATACAGAAGAGCTGGCCCGGCAGCAGCCTTTTCTACATAATAACATCACAGTGACAGGAAATGCATGCTGTTTTCCGGCATTGAATTTCTAATTCTGGCATCTTGCTTCCCTCAAACAATTTCTGTCGCGCATGGAGCTGCACTAAAGCATTATTATCTTTTGAAAGCCTGGTTTGCAGCTTTTTGTGCTATAGTCGAACACGAGCAGGCTTTTTGGCTTTGTAAAGAGCACTGTATTATTGCTCCGTCATCGAGAAAAATTGAGAGACTTCTTTTGAGGCGGAGAGGGAGGAAACGTAAGCATAGCTGGTTATGGGCTTGATGGAGATGCTCTGCTCTTGTCAGTAGCTGTGCAGCTCTTATATAATATCTCTGGGCAATGGCCAGCTCAGCCTCACAGAACGGTTTTGATCAATGTTTTCTGGAAAGTAGGAGAAGACTTGAATGTATCTGACATCTATGGGTAATGGAGCAAAACCCAAAGATGATGCAGTTTGAGCCTCAGCCCACGTACATGGCTTCTGAACACAGCCCTTGAGAAAGGGATTATATGAGCAACTCTTCCCTGGCTATGTATGGTGAAAATACAACTGAATGCTGTCTTGGATAAGAAGAATCCTAAAAAGTGCCCAGGGCACATAGGGAGATAACACCTTGCATTAAGCAGTCCCACCTGTACCCAGCAGAGAGGCATGGTCTGCAGAGCAGGAAGGGAATACGCACCATATGCTCAAGGAGCTTGACAACTCTCCTGGTTAAAAACCAAACCAGAAGTAACTCACACACCTAATCAGTGTTGTTACACTAGTACCACATCCCTCTGCCACCTACAACAAGACACCAGGCTGAGCACCTTGCAGGGAGGCTTGTGATTTGGCATGCCAAACAAAGTATTTGGGAATTACTGGATAGCAGGAATCCTGAGCTCAGTATATACCAGCCATCAGAGATAAAAATACCCCAGGATTCCCTAATACCTATAGCATTATTTATGGCATATGTATTTATCTCAGGGTAAAAGTGAATTACCTCTATTGTGAAACATCTTTCCTACTTCATAATTACCACTGCTTCAGTAAATGCTGAAAAGCCACTGGAGATGCTCTTCCTGATGCTCTGTTAAACCTGCTCTGCTGTGGTAGCTGCCACTGTGTCTAAAAGTGGTTACTCCCTTTGCTTGTCCATTGAGACAAACTCAGCACATGGTACTGCTTTTTGCTTTTGGTCTTGCTGAGCAGATGATTGTTTTGAATAGCTTGAAGTCTGGCTGAAATAGCTACAGCATCAGTATCAAATATACTATTCCTATGATTTCAGGATACACCTAACACAATCAGCTGCCTTCTTGGATGATCCCTTTCAACTGCACCTTCAACTCAACCCAGCGCACTTGCCATCATTTCAGCTCCCATATCTGAAGCTGTGCTGACATGTGCATAGGGTGCACTGTCACTGGGGACTCCTCAGTCCCCAAAAGTACCAGCTGACATCAGGAAGTAGAAAGGAAGTGGTGAAAAGTCATTACTCCTGATGGTACTAAACCTTGAGATTGCACCATGTGAACAAGAACAGGCTCATAAACCCTTTGTGCCTGCCTGGGGATTTGCGATTTCAGTTGTTCATTTATGAGCTGTGGCCAAATTTAGTTTCAACCTATGACATTCCTATGTCATATTTGTTCCCAGCTATATTCTTGGTTCATCCTAAATTAGCCTATGGCCCAATCGAGGCTGTAACAGACAAGGACTCAATTGCAACTTGTGTTGCAATCAGGTCTGGGAACAAATGATTTCCGTTTTGTGGTGCTGATGGGAACTGTGCCCATGAAAACTTGATCCCAGAGAAAGGCAGATGGTCCCACCAACCCCCTTGATGGGAGGAAGGAGCGGTACTGCCAGAGCTGATTTTGCACTGTTGTGGTGGACTATGCTGGGAGCAAATTCCTTTCTCCATCCTTTAACCCATGCTCACATATACGTTTTTGGTGGGTGGCACATCTGGCTCTCAAACTTATTGTTTCTCTGACTGACAGTTGGCAGAGGTTAGTGGGTGATTTTCATGACAAAAAGCCTTTTGTTTGGTGCTCCTTTCCAGCTAGCAGTTGAGAAGCAAAGACGCACAGCAATACTCGATGAACAAAGCACAGCTCTCTCCAGGGATATTTTCTTTTTGAGCCTTTCCTGTAATAAAAATAGCTTTTGCACTGAAGTTTACATATTTCTGGAGAATTAATATATATAAAAATAATATATATATGTATGTGTGTGTATATATATGTGCGTGTGTGTATATATATATGTGTGAGTGTATATATATATATATAATTGGTGTTACTCCTCCAGAATAAGCCTAGCTATTTTATGTTGTAGCCTATCTGCTGGGAAGTCTATTCACTTTGAACAGCCTCCCCAGAATAATCTCAAAAATGAACTGAACAGATTGAACTCGAGCCTCAACCTCAGATTCCCCTAACCAGCCTAAGCAAATTCAGCTCAGGTCTGAATCTTATGAACGTGAACCAAACACACTTCCCATACTGCTCTCAAAGAGGGAATGACAGCCTGCATTACATGAATGATCATTTCAGTCTTACACAGAAATCTGTTTGCCCAAGGCCACAGGAATATTTTGGCAGAGGCAAGAAGAAAAAAATCTGGATTTCTTGTCTCCCCATCTGCCCTTTGGGTAGCTGAAACCAAGCAAGTACCCTGAGGAAGGAGATATGCAAGCACCATGCCACATTGGGAATAGGAGGGGAAGAGAATTTGACATTGTGACAGCACAAATATTCTCTTCCTCATGGGAACTGTATCTCTAAGGCCCCTTCCAGCAGATGCTGGAGCTCAAAGAAAAGGCTGATCTTTGTTCTTGTACCTCGGAAGCGCTGGGAGCCCACAGACAAGCCGTAAAAGCAGAGCACCGACATTTCCCATCCCTTTGCTGACATCACAGGAGAGTTCTCATCCGACAGCAATTACTCTGCTCACTCCAGACGGTTTTCAAATACATATCAGCAAATATTTAAGGTGTGTTTTTCCTTTTTAGCAATTGCTTTTCTCTGTGCCTTAAAGAAATGCCCATTAATAAATGGCTAAGAGAGTCAGAGGAATATGTGATTTGCTTCCACACCTCACTTCCCAAGTCACTTCAAGACTTTAACTGTAAAATGATTCTTCAGCACACTAAAACACATTAAAGCAAAGCTTTATTCCAGGCTTTGGCTGCCCAGCAGTGTCCCCTTGAGTCTCCCAACTCAACAACCCCAGCAGCTAGTACCTTCCTCCCCAGGTTCTCCCATCACCTCTGGCTGGTGGCATCGCACTGAATTCCCATACTTCATCACCCCACTGTGATCCAGGCTTGTGCTAAAGAGGAGGCTGTCCTCATGAGAAAGGCTGGATGAACAGAAGATGGACTTCTCACCTTTCCAACCCCTGATTCCACACTTCTGTGACAACCCACCCATGTACTGCAGTCCATGAATCCTACTTTGTAGTGGGGCCTTTGTGTGGCAGCAGGCTGACTCCACCACCACAGCAGTCTGGAAAACCTACCTATTCTTGTCTTCCTCTGAGAAAACTCCTGTGAAATGACCTAGCAGCACCTGGCTGCTGAGAGGAGGAGCTGGCTGGTAAACCTTAATGCTACCGTGCTTGCTCACCCTTTGACAGAGGACTGACAAGCACTGACAGCACACTGGTTTTCTAAGCCTGAATTTGTGAGAGGCTAAGGGTATGCAGTGGGAGGAAACAAGTGTCTAAACATGAGAAAGGCATGTGAACTGTTAGACACCGTGCTGTCATGACTGTCCATAGCTTGCCTGCATTACCACTGTTGCAGCAGTGCCTGGAAACATTGGTTGTGGGCTGAGCTGCCCCATGCTCCTTGACATGGTGCAGGCAAAGAATGAAGACTGCGCTTGTGCAATGAGCTTAACAAGGGGTACCCCAACCCACAGCACCACCAAAGCCACTCACCTCCAGTCATTGCCAGTACACTGTAAAAATCTGTTGATAAAAGCCTGTTGGGATCTTTGGACAAGACCCAGAGCCCCTCCTACATGGCATCTGTAAGAAAAAATAGGTTATATTTCATTGGCATCAGAGGGCAAGTCCTCATAATAAGGCCTAGGCCTGCTTAACTTAGCAGACTTTAATACTGACAAGAGTTCAGGGTTCATCAGTGAAGCTAATTTGTTGAACATTACCCTGCTGTCACTTATCTGGGATAATCTTTCCTGCCAGAGGAGGGTAACATCAGGCTAATACACTTGGTCTGCCTTTGTGTGAACTAGTTTCATCTTCCAGCCACTGCTCCTGCTCTATTATAGCATTAACAATGGCCACAAAGATTGGAAAAACAAATATCAGTGTCCTTTTTCTTTCTACTTCATGACATGCCAAGGAGACAAAGGAGTCTTATTTCATTACAAATACTGTACCTGTACAGTTTCAGCAGCAGGACCAGAGGGTTGATACCATGATAAGATGAAACAGAGGGTTTAGGAGCAAATTCATTTTGAAAAGCCTCGGTGAAACTTGTTTCTTATAACCCTGATTTTCTTTTATTTTACCAATAGACACTTGGGAGGCAAAGTTGTGTGGGAGACACACCTGTCTCTTCCATCAGGAGCTGAGAAACTCTCACTCCTCCATTCACTTGTGAAATTCTCCAGTAAAAACAAGTGCCTGAAACCTTTCTAAAACACAGAACGTGCAATATTAAAAGGAATCCCAAAATAACTCTTCCCTTGACAAAGCCTTCAACAAAGGCAGAGTAAATTGTGAGACCAGACGGCTTTATCAGGGAACCATCAATGGAATGGAGCAGGGAAAGGCTGAGGGAAGCATGTTCGCTGCAGCATATGGTTACCAATTTGCTGGACATATGTTGTATTCCCTACAGGGCACAGGAGGCCTTTTGGATTAAAGGGTGTAAATCATTGGTTATCACCATAGAATTAAGTTCTATTCTAAATGTACAGAGTCTAAATATAGACCTTTTTCTCCCCTGAGATCTCCTTCCCTTGCTGCAGCTGAAAAAAGCCACCAATCACACTGTGCATTGCTTTTAAGAAAGAAAATGAAAACAACTGTTCACACAGGCTTTCTTCCCTTTATTATACTACTTCTAGAGGACAGGGAGGGACAGAAGGGGGCAGAGAGAAAGTGGAAGGATAGAAAAATGTCTTGGGACATTTTATCCCATAATTTCCAGAGGGAGCCATTGATCACAGATGTGCTTTTACACCACAGCAACACCTAATTACTTTTCAGGACCATTGCAATACATGTTTAGGAATCTCTGAATAATAGAACCATATGGTAACATTGTCAGAAGGAGAAAATAGGAACCCAGTAGGGCTGGGGGGAGGGAGAAGGCATTAAAATGTGCTGGCTGTAAATAGAAAACAATTTGTCAAACAAAGAATGAAGAAAAAGCAGGAACGTGAATTGTTGAGGATAAAAGATTTTCTTCACATTCTCTGGAGGAGATTCCAAGAGCCTTGTTCTTTGTTTCCCAGCCTTTTTGCTACAGTCATTCCCAGAACATCTGTCCTGTGAGACTGGGAATGGTGCTGTCACAAAATCTTTGGAGAACTGAGTTGGAATTTGGACAGTAGCTTTCCACAAGGGCAAGAGACCTGGACACAACATGCATGGAGAGTTCTGAATGTGCCATCAGTTGTGTGAGGTCTGATGCTTCTGTGAAAGCTTACTCTGTTGTACTGAAAGGTGCTGAAGCAGTTACAGAAATACAGGAGGTTTTGCTATGGAAGCTTTTCACCTGGGACAATGTCTGGACAGCTGTTGTCCATGCAATCCAGGTGACTCCAGCTTCACATTAATACCAATGCAGGCTTGAGGCACCCATGCTGTTCTGCTGAGGAAGTTAAGCCAGGACCCACTGAAGGGTTCAGCTCTTACAGGCACACTGAATGAACTCCTCTGAGGCCCAAGGACTTCCACCCCTACCTGGAGCATCTCAGAGAGAAATGAATGAGTATGTAATCAATAACACGTATGGGAGGGGTAGTCTGATATGTCCATGATGACATCAACTCTATTGTCATACACTATAGTTAGGATTCACCCAGAGCCCAAGACCTTCTGATGCTCCACTATTGCAGCTGGGCTGTGAGATATCCCAAAATCCCAAACAAATACCCAAAGTCCTTAAAATCCTCCTGGATAAAATGCTCACTTAGGAAGAAGAGAGCTGCCTGAGCAAACCCATGCCAAATAACTGGTAGGACCATGCTGGACCATTACCACAGCTGAGCTTCCTTGCCCTGACTTTAATCTACATCTTTACTGCAGTGTGGGCAGGTCAGAGCTCAGCTTCACAAGCAGCCTGGGTTCTAATCTGCCTCACCAGATGGACAAGAAAACACACACTAGAAGTGTGTGCACGCTGGCAAAAGGGCTCTTTGTGTAAGCGGTGACAGGATTGGAGCTAAGGTAAGTTCCCAGGGTAAACCTACAGGGCAGCACCAAACACAGGAGAGACACATGAACACAGGAGGAGGCTTTTGTCACCACACAGCTTGAGGTGAAATGACACCACACACTACTCATCGGTGTGGGTGCTGCAGTGCTGGCCAACATCAAGGCATCAGAAGGGAACTTTGGGCTGTGCACAGTGGTGGAAGGAGACTCTCCTGAACAAAATGATGCCACTGCAGTGATCACAATGTTCCCAGCATGAGGTAGGGGCAGCTGTAATTGTGCAAAGTGCTCTTTATTCATTACCCTTCACTGATGCTGTGTTCTTGATTATGCCTCTCAAAAAACTTCAGGGCCACTTCTTTCTTGTCCTCAGCAAGATGCAATTTCCTCTCCCCTCCTGGAGAGCACATTTAATCATTCTGCAAGGGACCAGCAAGTTTAATTGGCCCAATAAGCTAATTTTAGATCTTCATTCCTGACTTCAGATTCCCTTCAAGTACACTTTAAGAACAAGACATATAAATGCTAACAATGTTAGGGTCACATTTTTCCAAGGGGCCCAGAGATCCTCACTGCAGCTATGTTCTTTTGCATATATATATATATGTATATATAAACCTGGAGTCACAGATTATAATTATCTGCCTAATGTACAGAGAGCATCAGGTAGCTGGATCTCCAGGGGGCATTCACTGCAACCACAGCTGATTGCAGGAACAGAATTGGAAACCACTTCTCATGCACAGGCCCATAACGTCACTGAAGGGTTGGAAAGGGGAAGGACACAAAGACCTGTGCTTCTCCCCTCAAAACCCCCCAAACCTACAGAACAGAAAGGGAAACCAAGAGAACTACCTACTTAGCCTTTGACAGAAACAAAAGTGACCACCTAGTCTAGTTACAGATGACGTTAAGGTATGTTGCCATCACTCTTGCTTTAGTAAAGAAGTTCCAAAGAAATAAGAACAAACTCTTCTTGATTATTTCTTTTATATCCTTATATCCTTTTATATCCTTATATCCTAGCTATAAAGCAGCTAGTCTGGGCTGATTATATTTAGTAATCTATGCACACACCAAGAAACTCTCTACAGGCTGGTTGACTCAGTTTACTGCTGCTAACTAAGGCAGTGTAATGTTTGCACTGACCCACTGTTAACCTTGGTCCACATAAATACCTCTGGCTAAGGAAGATAGTGACCATATGTTAGCCAGGCCTAGACTCAACTGTTTGTCCCCATCAAGGCCCAGACCTACCACTCATCCAAACGCTTTCCAAATTGACATTATCTTTCTGCTTTTTCTTACCTTTGCCATTTTTATCTCCCTGTCCCTTCTAGATCTATTTGCATCACAACATGAATTTTGGGTCATTTTCTACCCAGCTCTACAAGTTTGCCCAAGCCAAACCTCAATGCTGATTTCTGCCCAGGTTTTTATTCCCCCTACATCAATCTGTGTTGTCTTCTGTCACCATTGGTTGTCACAAAACATGTCCTATCTTGCCACGATCAGCTTTTAAGTATTTTGTTAATCATTTTTTGCTCAGGGAAGAAGAGGAACATTTTAAACTTTCAGCTCAGCACCAGAAGATGCCAACGCATTGCACAGGAAATATGTTGCCTATAGACATTCCTAGACAATACAGCAGAAGTTGTATGTGACAGACTAAACTCTGTTTTCTTAGTGATTCATGAAGGATTTGCATCCACAACAGACACCCAACATAACAATAATTACATGCCTAAATCCTTGACAAACCTCACCACTGAGAAAGATTTCCCATATATATTTATCAGAAAAAGGTTCAAGGAATAGCTTCTGCACTTCGGTATCTGACCTAGAGACACTGCTTCCAGACTAAGGGCAGAGTTTCAGTTTTCATGGCTCATTTCATTCACTCTTGTATGAGAGGATTCACAGCAAATGCCAAAGAGAGTATTTTCTGCAAGCATCTATGGGAACAAGAAAAAGACCCAGAGTATCCTATAAGAAAAGAAAAATACATGAATAAAAACTTGTTGCTCCAGACACAATGGGGCAATAAAAACCCAGCTCTGTAGACTGTAAGCAGAGAAATTAGTTAGGTACTTTGTCTTATTTAGGTTTCCCTATCTGCTTGCAGACATAGCTTTGATCTCTGAACAGCCAGTATGATGGTGACAAGTGGATCCAATCAACTTAGCCTGTGATCTACTACTGATTGCCCTTGGCCTGCTACCAACATTTTCTGGGCACAAATAACCCACACGGAGCTGAGGCTGAAGGTCTGTACATGTTTCCTTGGGATGCCAGTCCAATCATCCCTGAACTCACTCTTGTCCAAAACCTCTTGTGACCCAAGAGGATAATTTGAGGCTCAACTCTAAAAGATGGCCACATAAAACTCTGGAGACAGGATGTAGTTTCAGTCTTTGCCATAGTGCTAGTGAGTAGTAGGTATGCAGTAAACAGATACACATTTCCATCAGCTCCACTTGGCACTGCTTCAGTTTCTTCTTGTCACACCGCTGACTAACCTAACAGAGACTATAGCACGAAGCAAGGTAACATGACTGAAGAGCTTGACAGATATTAAACCAAATAGATTGCAGTGAAATTCATACCAGCCTAACTGCTTTCTCTCCTTCCTCTTTTTTCTCGAGAAGAGTGCAGGTGGGGAGAGATGTGGTATTCCAAAGCAGAAACAGCCTTAAAAGCAAATAACATGACTCATTCAGTCCAGTAACTTGAAAGATGGCCTTTATTTGGAAAGTTTCCAGCAGTGCCAGTAAGCTGAGAGAGAAGGGAAGGGAGCACCTCGGTCCTAACCAGGGCCTTCTCTGTGCTGATGGTGTAGGCACAGCCACATTCAGTGGAGAACCCCCACAGATGACTCAAAGAGCCAGACAGCACTTACTAGTTACAATCTTTGCTTTGCTCCCTTTATGTTAAACCTGAAACTGTTTTCTCTCCAGAACAAGCTCAGAGCTGGGACCATTCCTTTCATTTCCTCCCCTGACTCCTATTCTGAGTATTGCTGCTAAAGTATGATGGCCTAGAAAGTTCTCTTTATTTGTAGGCATAAAGGTATCCACATGTTATGACATCAGAAGGAAAATTATGCTGCTATCCACAGCTTTCTACCCTTTCCCCTGACTCAGGTTATCCAGTGCCACAACTCTCCATTTCTGCCTCTGCTCCTTGGCTTTATACCCTGTGATGCAACCAAAGAACAGTAACGATGATTTATTTCTGGTTTAAGTTTCTTCAGTTTACTTAGCAGGCCTTTTGCTGGAGAACTGATAATTCCTTCAACCTTAGTGTCATACTGATATAGTCTTCCGGAAAGATCAGACAGAGAGATACAAAGGACAGAAAGAAGGAAAGAAAGAAAAAGAATACAAACAACTTGTTTAGAATAAGCACCAAGATGTCCTTCAGAACTACAGAAATGTTCACAAGCTCTTGCACCAAAACCTAGCTCTGATTAACCAAGACAAAGCTGTTCTATAGCATTAGGAATGACAGAAGGTTAAAATTACCTCGCGCTTACACTGATTCACAGTGCTGCAGCGCCATTACACTGATATCTTAGTGAAGAAACCCTAGACTTGTGTGAAAAATTAATTACTTTTTCTACAGAAATACTCTTACAAAATGTCCATTAAATTAGAAATAATTGACATAAGTGTGATACTGCTACTTTTTTGCTTTCATAGAAACGTGGTCTACAATGTCTGTTGAGACAGAGAAAATATCCTATTTTGCAACAGGCAAACCTTCCCATTTTTTTCTCTTTATGAAGTGATTTTCTAACTCAGGCTAACTTAATAACTTTCTACTTTTTGGGGTTTGCTTTGATTAATGTTCTCACATATGCCTTTAACTTCTTGACTTGTCCTGGACTTTACATGTCTTTTCCAAGGTTTCGTTTCAACCTACTTTCCACCACTGATACTTCAGACTCCTTCTACAGTGTAAAAATACATCTTTATTTGGCACTAGCTACTTAGAACATCCTCTGGTGTCCACATTGTTCATCCATGTTGTTCAGCATTGACTGTCCACTGTCAATGCTGAACGACCTGTGGACCTGTGATGTCCACTATTATTTGTCCTGTCATTTCCAGTTCATACCTTAGAGCATTATGATGCGTTTCACCTTCTGCACTGACAGATACTGTTTGAAAGAGAAGTGATAGAAAATAAAGGGCTTTCCTCCCGAGCTCATGTCAGCTGGGTTACTCCATAATGACACATTTTTCATCAGAACCCCCACCAAAACCAGGAGACCTCTGTTGTCCCAAAATATCAGCCTTGCTGTAGATGGACGTCCTCAATCACCATTAGTTCATTTGCTACATTCCTGCTCAGTGCTGTTCTATGCACATTTTTGTACTTGTGTAACTTTACTGATTAAAATTGAGCCATTTCTCTATGAAATGTCTATGAAACATAAGCTTTAAAAAGGTGCTTCTATGTCAGGAATGACTCTTACTGACATAAGGACCTCTAACCCTGTTTAACAGCACTTGTGCCAGTCACATTCCTTTTGGTGTGTTCTCTCAAAGAGCACAACAAATATCTAAACCAAGGTGTTTGACTGAACCTACTTGTGGCAGTCATTGTTCTTGGTAATTCCATGGGTTTTGGCAGAAATCATGTCAACACTCATGCTTTTGTGGTTCTTCCCAGAAACCAGACTAATCTAATAAGTTCTGCCTTAAGGAAGTGCAATGCACGAACACAAGGAGTTTCCTTACATGAAATAGATGGGTGGATAACAGGTGGTACTTAACAGACATGAAATGAATAGTGAGAGAGTAGGATGTGATAAAAAGGCATTATTTAGGGACACAGCAAAAAGGATAAATCAAATCACTGACAGCAGCAATCTGAGGGCAGGTAGCCAGCCTGAGAAATAACAACAGGAAACCAACATTTTATGCTGTCACCTACTGTTGTTCTGCAATCACCTTATGGCCTCATCTCTGCATCAGCAGTGAACTGCCCAGCTGTGAGCACTTGCTCTGATTTACTGCAACAAGCAGTTCATGCTCTGATCATAACTCAGCACGGAGGTATGTTGAGCCCACCAACACTTCCGATGGAGAGGTCTTTCACAGTTCTCCTGGATATCACATCTGTGAAAGATATCCTGGATATCATGCCCGTAGATATAATATTGGAAGAATTCCTGATAAAAATCCAGTAAAAATCATGGTGACCTACAAAGCAAGCCTGAAAGCATCATCCCCCACTTCTTACTGGCCTACAACACTGGGAAGGTAAATTGTTGCACACTAACATCACACTTGGTTCAGTGCTGGTAGCCTCCCAGAGCTAGGGACAACATGGAAGAGGAAGACTGGGAACAAGAGTCCACCCTCACACAGGCTGCAGACTCCTGTGAGAGTAGAGGTAGTTTCTGACCCCACATCCCACACAGCCCATGGTGGGTGAGCAGCACCACACAGCCCGCTCTCTCCTCAGCTTGGGCTGAACTGAGGTTTCAGCCAGGTTCTGCTCCAGGTCTGGGGAGCTGCTTCCTATTCTGGAAGTCCGAGGGCATAGGAGCCAGCAGCCTTTGGACACTGGTCAGCGATACCAATTCATACACACAGACAACTGCACTGATGCACAATGGACTGTGTTTGGGAACGTAAAAGCTGCAGGGAATCAGCTTTGCTCAGCAGCAGGTGATGTAATGTCTCTGGAAGGGAAGATGGGCAGAGAGCTCTGATGTATCCTCTCTCTGTCACAAGAACAAGAGCTGGGGATGGAGGATAGGATATGCATGCAAACGTGGGAAAAAGCAGAACAGAGGGAGGAAGGAACAAGCAGACGGGGAGGAGGAGGTGCCGAAAGTCGGCAGGGAACAGCTCTTTCTGGGAGAGAGCAGAAAGGGTTTTGCGTTGAGGAAAGCTGTCGCCAGTTATTTTTATACAGATCTTAAAGTTCACCGAACCCAGCTCTGGAAGTCGCATGTTGTGTTTTTGGCTGGTGATATTAACGTACCATATGGAGAAGCCTCAGTTTGAGCTTTACAATATTGTTTGGATTTGATATTGACTTTTTTTCATTACCGAACCTGCCTCAAATTGTATGTTCTTTTCTTTTGAGGGATGGAGCAAACCCATAGAACAAGCAAAAACTAAACCCAAGAAACACACAGGGGAATGCCTGTATTTTGAATTGGACTTGAAATCACTGACTTTAACATCCTGTCTTTAACAGCAACTACCAGACAGATTCCAGACGAGAGGAAGAGGCAAGAAGTACTATACTACTGTAGATATCATGGATGCTGTTTCTCCATCTGTTTATCCCATTATAATTGGACTGCTTCCCTGGTTTAGGGATTTGCTGAACTAGCGGGGTAAAGGCGGGAACAGTCTGAAGATATTCCTTACACTTATTGGTATAACAAGAGATGAAGGACAAAAGCTCCCCCCTTGCACTCTCTGAGAAGATCCCTAGCAGAAAATAACCTGGCACAAAAGCTTGGAATGGATGGAAGTGTAGAGGCTGAAGGCAATGAGACATACATGGAACAAAAGAACTGGAGGTCCCAGAGACATTGGAGCTGAAATCACTTTCTACTTGTAAAGCTCGTCCCCTGTAGTGTTTTGTTCTTCTGCTGAAATTGTGCCACATGTGCTCTGAAAAGCCCAGGGCTTTTCTCACTCCGGATCACAGCTGCCAAAGGCAAGACTACCGGTTAATTAGATGCTGTGCAGCTAACCTGCTTACCTGGTCACAGTGATTGGCCTTGAAGCCTGGAGACCTGATCCAAGGTGAGGACAGCAACGTGGCCTTTCAGATCAGCCTGGCTAATGTTTGAATGGGGCTGCTGAGAAAGAGCAGGAAAAGTCAGGGAATGAACGCAAGTGTCCGGCCATGAGAACCATTGACAAGAGAGAAGGGCAGCTTCCTTTGCAGACCCAGAGTGCTGTAAGGATATCCGTTAATTACATGGACTCTTATCCACTGGGAATGTGAGAATGCATAGGATCACAGAATGGTTTGGGTTGGAAGGGACCTTAAAGCCCATCCAGTCCCAACCCCCTGTCACAGGCAGGGACACCTTCCCCTAGAGCAGGTTGCTCCAAGCCCCTGTGTCCATCCTGGCCTTGAGCACTGCCAGGGATGGGGCAGCCACAGCTTCTCTGGGCACCCTGAGCCAGGGCCTCAGCACCCTCACAGGGAAGAATTTCTTCTGCTGTTCCAAGAAGCCCCTTCTGAGCTGAGCAGAGGAGATGTAGGATTAAAGGGGCAGTCCAAGGAAGGACAGCTTCCTGAGCCCAAGACTGGCAATTTTAAAATGAAGTATTAAGATTGCAAACTTTTTAGAACATGAACACTGATAATTGCATTCTTGTTGTGCTTCACACCTTGCATCCTAATCCTGGATAGGGTTTCTTACTGCTACTGTAATATGAAATCCAGCATCCAATAAGGGGCCTATAGGGATGCTGGGGACAGACTCTTCATTAGGGACTGTAGTGACAGGACAAGGGGTAATGGGTTCAAACTGAAACAGGGGAGGTTTAGATTGGTGTCCTGGGTTCAGCAGTTGCAGTCAGTTTTTCTTCTCTTTAGTAGCTGTGTTTTGACTGAACCCGGGAACAAGGCTGATAAGGCCGATGTTTATGGTTGTTGCTGAGCGATGTTTGCCCTGACCAAGGACTTTGTGAGCCTCATGTTCTGCCGGGGAGAAGGGGGGGCCAGGAGAAAGGAGGGACAGAACCCAAACTGACCAAGGAGGTATTCCATACCATAGCACATCATGCCCAAGAGGTAACTGGGAGTTACCCGGAAGGAGAGGGAACTTCCCGGTTGGGCTTGTTTTCGGCTGGTGGTATCGTAACCTCTTCCCTTGTTTTCCTTGTTGTTATTATTATTGGTGATAGCGATAGTGATTTGTGTTATACCTTAGTGACAGGTTTGTTGTTATCTCAACCCATGGGAGTTGCATCCCTTTGGTTCTCCTCCCCCCGTACCTCCAGGAGCGGGGAGAAAGGAGGGGAGGGCAAGAAAGGGGGAGGGGTTGAGTGAGTGA
>NDXB01002032.1:51100-66590 GCA_002631895.1 Agapornis roseicollis
CCCCCCCCCCCCCCCCCCCCGCAGGAGGTGGGGAGGGATAAAGGCTCTTTGTAAATCACAGCCATGGTGCAAAGTTTGTGTAAAATGGGATTATGAAGGGAGGTGTTTGGCTGAGCGGCTCCCAGTGCCTCAGGCTCCCAAGGCTTTGGCCTCATCATCCCTGCAGGTCCGAGCAAGGGAAGATGGGTGCAGGGAAGGTCTGGGGGACCCTAGGCAGTGCAGGGCAGCGGGTGCAGCCGCTCCCTGCACAGCAGCAGGATTGGACCCTGCATGCTCGGGGCAGCCCTTTATCCCCGGGGTTCTGACAGCCTACAGGACACACGGGATCTGCCTTGAGCCTCATCCCTTCCCCCTTGGGAATCTCCTCCTCACTCAGGAGCCCAGGGATGACTCACATGGTGCTGGCACTGCTCACATGTACCGGGTGATGCGATCCTGCCGTGGGCAAGCACCGACAGCACCGGCCTCAGCGGAGGACACCCCACAGGTAAGCAGCATGAAGCCCCCCCCCCCGGTGCAGCCCCCGGCCATGGGGAGGGGCACGCTGCAGAGCCTGACCCAACGGGGATGGACACATCTGGAAGTGGGCGTAGGGAAGGAGAAGTGTNGCCATGGTGAGGGGCACGCTGCAGAGCCTGACCCAACGGTGATGGACACATCTGGAAGTGTGCGTAGGGAAGGAGAAGTGTGGGCTTTGCATGTGTGTGTCCCAGGATCCAACCATTGAGACAGGAGCTATGTGCTTGGGGAGCGTGTGGCTGCACAGGACGGGCTGTGCAGAGCAGTGGGATGGTTTCACTGCAGGAGCCCTGCCAGCAAGGGGAAGTCTCATTGTTTTACTAATGCATAAGATGTTTAAGGAGAGCCAATGCCAAATCCAGCCCTGGGAATCCCACTCAGCTGCAGCCCCACACCACCTGAGGTGCCTTTATCCAGCATCGTGCAGTCCAGGGTCAGCTCAGCTGCCTGGGATCCTGGTGCAGGCTGATATGGGTCTGAGCTGATGAAACCCAGTTCTTGTGCATCCCGCATTGCTGTTCCCGGCGCAGGTCGGCACCGGGATCCTCCCGTGCTGCCGGGCGGGCGCGGAGGCGACGGCAGATTCCAGCAATGGGAGAGGAGCCGCTGAGCTCCAGGTGCGTCACGCCCCGGCTGCTCCCACTTGTGTGTGCCGGGGCCAGGCCTGGCAACGTGAGGAGGATCCATAACAAATACCTGCGCGGCGAGGCGAGGGACGGGGCAGGCGCAGGACAGAACCACACAACAGTGGGAGCTGAGAGGGAGCTTTAAAGGTCAGCTCTGGAGGATGGCAGAGGGCTCACATGGACCGCAGCTGGTGGTGAAGGATGCTCTTACCACAGCAGAAACATCAAGCTTTGCCAGGCCCCCGTGACCAGTGAGCATACAGAAGGGGATGGTGCTCTGCAGAGACCAGGTCTGAGTTGGGACACATGTCTGTGTGTGTCCCCATGTACAAGCAAAGGACAGAGGTGGTCCCCAAGGCCACCGAGGCAGGAGTGTGGCTCAGTGCTTTGGGGCACATGGGTGTTCTGATTGGGACTTCTTCCTGCTTCTTTGGTGTCACTGTATCATAGGATGGTTAGGGCTGAAAGGGATGTTAAAGACCATCTTTCTCCTATCTTCTCTCTCTGCTCAGGCTAGCTAACAGGACCGGGGGACCATGAACTGGGATCTGTTCGAGAGGCTCCTCAGTGGGGTCAACAAGTACTCCACAGCCTTTGGCCGCATCTGGCTCTCCCTTGTCTTCATCTTCCGCCTGCTGGTCTATGTGGTGGCAGCCGAGCGGGTCTGGAGCGATGACCACAAGGACTTTGACTGCAACACGCGGCAGCCGGGCTGCACCAACGTCTGCTTCGACCACTTCTTCCCTGTCTCCCACATCCGTCTGTGGGCCCTGCAGCTCATCCTGGTGACCTGTCCATCCCTGCTCGTCGTCATGCACGTGGCGTACCGGGAGGCCAAGGAGCAGAGATACCATGCTGCTGGTGGGGATGACGGCCGCTGCCTCTATCCCAACCCTGGCAAGAAGCATGGTGGGCTGTGGTGGACGTACATGCTCAGCCTGGTCTTCAAGGCCGGAGTGGACATGGTCTTCCTCTACATCTTCTACCACTTGTACAGGAACTACACCCTGCCCCGGCTGGTGAAGTGTGAGCTGGCCCCCTGCCCCAACATGGTGGACTGCTTCATCTCCCGGCCCACCGAGAAGAACATCTTCACCCTCTTCATGGTGGTCACCACCTGCATCTGTATCTTGCTGAGCCTCATCGAGGCCACCTACCTCATCTGCAAGCGGTGCCGCGAGTGCATCCTGGCCGGCAGCGGGGACAGCTGCTCACCATCCAGCACCGAGCCTGCGGGCATGGAGGGGCAGGTTTTCCATGGGGTGGACTACAAACCCTCCACAGCCTCCATCCCCCTCACGGCCTCCAGCCCTGAGCAACCGCCCGAGGAGGAGACTCTTCCGTAGAGCATCTCTTGAGCAGCTCTAGGAGCCACACGCCTTCATCCTCCTTCTCTTCCTCTTCCTCCTCATCCTCCTCTGTCCCCCTGGTGCAGGAGCACTGGGGTGGCAGCAGCTTGGGTTCAGGCTGTGCCTGAGGGCTCTCTATCTCTTCTGTCCTGGGGAGGGCACGTGGTGTTGTTCTGCTGAACTTGGGGTACAGCCAGCTCCTGTAGGACATGTGCAGTCCCCAAGAGCACACAGGGACAAGCAGCTCTGTGACTGCCAGCAGTACCCAGAGGCTGAGCTGGTCCTGGGTATATCCTTGCAATGAATAGAAATTCCTGTCCCTTAGAAGTGATGGCCAGTGCAGTTGTTCTCCTGTTCCTTGGGCATAATCCTTGGATCATAATCCACGAGCATGCACCCCTGGAAAGGCATCACTGCCATGGGCAGCTCCAGGCTGGGTTTGGAGCAGCGATGGCAAACCAAGGCTCATCCTTGTGCCCAGCAGTGGCCAAGCCCTTGCTGGGGTCAGCAGGCACTGGCTGCAGGCGAGCCGAGGGCAGCGTTCGTCGTTACCTCCCCGTCACCCCAGGCTTTACAATGAGTACGTGAATTCCTGATTTCAAACGGGCTGCTGGGCACAGGCAGGCACACCCAGAGGAGGGAGCATCCCCGAGGACCCATGGGTGGCAGAGCCCTTTGTGGCTGTGGGACAGTTTAAACATGGCACAAGTCTTCAAAGCAGCTCAGAGGTGGTGGAGAGGGAAGAGGGGCCAGTGAGGGCTCGAGCCACCTGGGGAGTCCCTGTCCCCATCCCTCACCCTGCACGAGCCCCACCACAGGACCATTTCAGACTGAGGTGATCGTCTTTAATAACACTCATTAACTGAGTGGGGACAGGAGCACGTGTTCATTGTGGCACCATTGTGGTGCAGGGTGAGGCTTGCCGTGGGCTGCTGGCTCTTCCTGCCTGGCCAGAGGAAAACACCTGAGCAAAACAGCCGAACAAAGGAGAGGAAAACCACCCCAACCATTGATTAAACAGTAACATTAAATGGCAGAATATGATCTTGTTTATTGCTGTAATGTGTCGCGTTCCGCCATGACTCAGGCAGCACTGCAATTGAAGGCCATCAGCGGTAACTGAGCATTAGCTGGGATGAATAATTAACAATAATTTCATGGCAAATGCACTCATAAGTAACATGAACATTGAACATGCAGCTCGAGCTGTTGCTGGATTCGCTTTATTTAGAAGGGGTGATTATTATTTTCTTCCATGAGCATTTGCTGTCTCCGCTGGGAAGGACGTGGGATGGGGCCGACATTGCAGCATCCTTTTGAACCGGGGTGCTCTCGGTCGTTGCCGCTTTGCAGCATGCCTGACCCAGTGAACCAGCTCCCCCTGGAAAGGCTCACGGGGCAGAGCTGGGCTCCTTCCCACAGCTCACCCTGGGGAAAGGAACCAGCCTGAATGTGCTGAAGGAGGATGCTGAGGGCAGGCAGGGCTGCAGCATCCAGATGGGAGGACAGGGTCTGGACCAGCTGCCCCACAGGGGTGGGGAAGGCTGAGGGGCTTTGGAGGATCCCTGGGACTCTCAGGCATGCTGACACCAGTGAGGCTGGAGACACGAAACAGAGGTGGATTCCTTCCATCTCTTTTCAAGAGAAGCTGTGATCTCTGCCTGCCTTCTGTCCACTCTCACTGCTGTGCTTGCTGGTTTGGGTTGAAGGGACCTTAAAGCTCATCCAGTTCCAACCCCTGCCACAGGCAGGGACACCGGAATTCCACCAGAGCAGCTTCCTCCAAGCCCCTGTGTCCAACCTGGCCTTGTACACTGCCACATGAAAACTTTCTTTATTAAAGCCTTTAACATCTGTGGGTAGAAGCTGTTCTCTGTGTGCAAGCCATCACCTCTGGTTCAGAGAGCTAGGGCTGGGCTGCTTGTTTTCAAGCCTGCTCTTGATCAAGGCTGTCCTCAATTAGCAAAACCCCAAGGTGTTCCCCAGCTGCAAACACTGATCGCAGCAGAGGTGAGACCAGAGCAGCCACCCTGCCCTGCTTCTGCACATCAAAGTGGCAGCAGGAGCTGCTGCCCGTTGTGAGAGACCTGACGAGCCAGTTGCATTTGTTGTTGTGCTGCTTTATCTCGCTCCAAGCCAGCATTGCAGTCGCCCCACAAAGCTCTGGGTGTCTTGCACCATCCAGGCTTGGGATCAGCAGTGGCTGGTGGGACAAACAGGGGGATTTGGCTGCTTTTAGATGTGTTTCTGTGCTCTGCACCAAGGGGAGCTGAGGTTGCCCCACTTGGTGCTTGAGAAGTGTGGGGCTGGAGGATGCACAACACTAGGGTAAGAGGCAGGATTGGTGTCGGTGGTAAAGCAAATCAGCTGGGGATGTCGTGATAAAAGCTCTGTGTTTCCCAGACTTTGCATCATTACACAGATGGAAAATGCTCGTGGGGTGCCCAGAAGGCCCTCGGAATTTGGGGAGAGGGGATTTAAAAGAAACACCCCTAACTCCAGCCCAGCCGGGGATGCGGGGCGGTTCATGTGTGCAGCAGCACAGGCCGAGGGTTGTCCATCCTTCCAAGCAGGGGCTTGTTTGTTCCCTGCCTGAAAGCTTCCTGCCTGCTTGCTGGGAATTCCAAAACCCCTCTTTGCTGGGAACTGAGGCAAAACTGATTCGTGTCCAGGGTGCCGGCTCCCAGGCTCCCTGACTCCCATGACCCAGCACTTGCTGGGGAGGTCTCCTCCCTGGGAATGCGGTGCTGGAGCGGGATGGATGGGATGCTGCTGGCCGGTAGGGAACTGGAGATAAAGGCAGGGCTGGCTCCCAGCCCCGGCCAGTGGCTGCCCCCGGAGTGCCCTGTTTAAGACCCTTTGAAAGAGACTCCGAGGTTTTCCTGCTGGCTTGGCCATTGCCTGCTCCGCTGCTTGGGATTTTCCTTTATGGAGGACCCAAGGTCAGGCCACGGGAAGTCACCGGGTGTTTTAGGGATCACATCCAGCACCGAAGCCTTTCACCCATCACCCACCGGGTCGGAGCAGGGTGCTGTACCCTGGCCATGGCCCCAAAGCTCCTCCACGGGCTCCCCGGCACTGAGAGTTGCTGAACCACGCTGGCACCTTGCCCCTGTGCCCACGCTGGATCACTCATCAGAGGGGTGGTGGAGGAGGCACCGTGACTTGCCCTTTGCTGGGACGCCCAAATCCCCTGCTCAGCACTGCAAAACACCGGGTGTTTCCATATCCCACCCAGCTGCATTAGGGAAAATCTTCTGCCCATGCCAGAAGACTCCTGAACTTTCTCCCCATGGCCCCGTGGCTTCTCCTGAGATTCCAGAATTGGCGACCATCGGTTGCTGGAGGCACCTGGCCCCACTCCTCACCTGATCATTACAGGGGCAGGGAGCTGCTGCCTCTGTGAGCAGTCAGACCTGCCTATGGCTCTCCGTGCTTCCCTCTCCCCTGGGTTTCCAGCTCAAGAGCCACAGCCCCCAGATCCCTGCCTCCCGCTCCTGTTCTCTGCAGCATAGCTCAAATTCCTGATCCTGCCGATAGGACCGGACCGAGGCACTCGGGGTCAGGGGAGGTTCCTGGGTCCCAGCTCCGGAACTCCCATTAAGGGTCCCTGTCTGCCCCCTCCTCCGGGCTCACCCTGCTCCACACCCACGTTCCTGTGAGTGTTTGCTTTGGATCTCTTGGGCTCCCATTGCTGCGGCCTCTCCCTGCTGCTGTTCCCAGCCCAGCAAACCCGCACACGCTTTGTGTGACCTCCTGGAGCCAGGAGCTGCTGGGAAAGCGGCTCCTTGTGTGCCACGAGTGCAGGGAGCAAAGCTCTCAGGGCACCGAGCACCCAGCAGGGCTCTTCAAGCACATCCCTATGGGATGGGTGGCCCCAGTGCAGCACCGGGGAAAGCCCCATGTGTGTTTGGCCGGGTGAACCAGGCAAGAGGAAACACGTTCCTGGCTGGGCCACGGGGGTAGGAGATGGGACTGTCACAGGTGGAGGCTCTGGGGAGAGGGACAGGATCTCCCTTGCAGGGACACGTCCATGAGGATGTGGCAGGAGGCAGGGTCCTGCTGGGTGGGAGCGCTGCTTCCATGGGCTGACACCCGTTCTGTGCCATGGTTTGGGAGAGGTCTAATCCAGGACACCCCGGTGCCAGTGGGGCGGTGGCTGCAGGTTGCTGTAGGTTGGAGATACCGATGAGCTGTTGCAAAACTATTACTAAGGCAGAAGTAATGCGTAAAGTGGGTTGGGATTGCGTAATCCGGGGTTCTTAGCTGTGGGTGCTGGATGACTGCAGCTGGGGGGATTGCTGTAAACCCAGGGTCGGCCCCCGGCTGCCCTGCTCTTGCTCAGGGTTTGCTGCGCCCAGAGCAACCGGTGCAGGGGACTGAGCATCACCTGGGCAGGAGCTGCTGGTGCTGCTTGTGGAGGAATCCGGCTCCGTCGCTCTCGCTGCAGGATTTGACCCGCCTTTATTGTTCAACCTGAACGTGTGTGTGCATGTGCGCAGACAAGAGCCTCTCCGGGAGCTGTTTGCCAGACTCACCCAGTTACTGGGAACGGAACAAACCACCCTTCCTCCCCGCACGCTCAGCGCCGCGGACACAACCTGGGCACACAGGAGGGCTGCAAACAACGCAGACGGGAAAGAGCTTCCCTACTCCCATCCCGGATCCGACCACCTTCCTCTGGCCCTTTGCTGGCCAGGCAGGTACCTCCAGGGTGCTCACAGGGACCACAGGGTGTGGAGCAGATCCCATAGTGCTAACGGGGTGCCGGTGGGAGCTATGTTATGGCTGGGGCTGTTGTTCCTGCAGGGACCCCAGTATTGCACAGTGCCCATTGGGACCCTACCAACAGTGCTGGGGCCACCGCTCGCTGGTGCTGCACACCTGGGTGAGGGGGGTGATGCAGGGGGATGGCATGGCCCAAGGAGCAGGAATGGCCACCAGGAGCGGGTGCTTCAGCCCCACACCCTGCACCCACACGGGGCACCCAGTACCCAGTGGTGACGCAGGGGCCTGGCACGCCGGGGCTGGTGATGGTGCTGGGCTCCCCAGGAGGCAAATCAGCGCTGCCCACAGAGCCCAGCGCACCAGGAGCGCTGTCCCTGCTCCGTGGGGCACACAGCACGCACCCACATGGGGCTGGGCATGGAGCTCCCAAACCCTTCTTGCCCTGCCATGGGTCCATGGCTGGAGCTGGCGCTGGACTGAGTCAGACACGTGGGTACCAGGCAGATGGGCGCTGGGTATCATGGGTGGCACTAGGAGTGGGCATGGGGGAATTGGCTGGTGAGGGGGCATTCACCCTGGGGCTGTGCAGGGACTCTGGGCTTCAGCCACGAGCACCAGCTTTTGGCTGAGGAGAGGAAAGCAGGGGCTCCCGGGCAGCCCTGCAGGCAGTGCTGCAGGCTCTGTTCCTTCCATGCAGCACCAGGACTCCAGGGACGAGAGGACCGTGATCACCCCAGTGCCATCGCACCCTGGCCATGCCCCGCACTGGGCACTGCCCAACACACGGCCCCCGGTGAGCTGGGAAGGAGCCTGAGCCCCCTCCAGGTATGACTTGGGGGGCATTGGGTGGACAATGGGCAGCAGCACATTGGGAGTGGGAATTCTACTGTGAGGGTGCAGGGTGCCCAGAGAAGCTGTGGCTGCCCCATCCCTGGCAGTGTTCAAGGCCAGGTTGGACACAGGGGCTTGGAGCAAGCTGCTCCAGTGGAAGGGGTCCCTGCCTGTGGCAGGGTTTGGAGCTGGATGAGCTTTAAGGTCCCTTCCACACAAACCATTCCATGGTTCTGTGGTTCCATGTGAGCACACGATGCTGCTTGACCTGAGTATCTGGGACAGAAGGAATTAGTGCTTAGGGTTGAATGAAGCTTTTGATCTGGTGGCATCTGGGGCATGTTCCCACTGGAAGCATTTGCCAGCCCCAGTGCTACCTCCCGGGTCCTGGCCTCAACTTGCTCTGCTCTGCTCTGCTCTTCACCCCTACACTGCAACCCCCCTGTGCTCATGTCAGTAGCAGCGAGGGTTCCTCAGCTCCTCAAAAGCAGGATCAGACGCAGCCTGGCTTTGAAGCCCTGTGCCAGGGGAGGCACTTTTACAGCACAGTGAGGAGCTGCCAGCTCAGCCCTGGCTGGATCCCACCCAGGTTCATGAATCCAAGCAGCAGCAGCGCTCCAGGTCCAGCTTAAAGCCTTGCACCGGGGCAGCCCCAGGCTGAGCTGTGGAGCTGGTTTGGCCGGCGCGAGGCCCAGCGCCGCTGGCAGTGCTGCCGGGGCAGGGAGGTGCCGGTGACACGCATGGACTCTCGCTTTCAGCAGCCCCACTCTGAGCCATGCACGGCTGCCTCGGGCATCACCTGCAGCAGCAAACACCGGTCCCCGGGGTCTCCCAGCATCCCAGCACTGCAGCAGCCGCTGCCCCTTAGGCTCTTGGTGTTGGCGGCCGGTTTGTTCATTTTCACCCATGGAGAAACTGAAGCTCAGGGAAGGCTGGGACGAGCTGGGATCCCATGGGATCTCCATAATGGTAAAGGGCCGCATTCATCCCCACAATGTGCTAGTGCCGGGTGTGCAGGGGAGTGTGCTGGGGTGTGTTGCTGGTCTGGTGCTGCCAGCTGGAGCCAGCTCAGCCCTGCCTCTGCCAGGTGGGTTTCTAGGGGGCTCCCTCTGCCCCCCATCCCTTCCCACCATGGAAGGGGAGCATGAAGCAACCACTGACCCTATGCCTCAGTGCTGGGAAGCCGAAGGGGGCTGGCAAGGCATTGAGGTCCATCCTGATGAGCACCAGCACATGCGCCTGCAGGCAGTGGGGGAGAAGGAAGACTCAGTTGGGGATGGAAATGTGCTGCAGGGTGCCCTCGCACCCTGTCCCAAGGGACCCGGTGTACACACTGACCTTTGCTTTGCTGGAATGCCAGGCTCCCCCCGCCTGCTGCCTGGGCACGGCCTCTCCCTGTTGACCCTGGCCTGCTCCAGTGGAGCACGCTGCCAATTTACACCATCATGTGCAATCAGGCTGGATTTGGTGACAGGCGCTTGACCGCATGGCTCATCCCTTACGGCAAAGGCTCTGTCAGACGGAAGTGCAGAGAGGCTGAGTCACCTCCATCACCAGAGGAATGTGGGGATGGGCTTTATTGTCTGCAGGTGGGATTGTCCCCACATCCCAACCCCAGGACAGAACCTGGGGGAGGGCAAAATGAAGCATAGGAAACGATGAGGTGCCCCCATTGCTCCTGACCCACTTCTTCTGCTGGGGTTTCTTCAGGTTGGGTGACTCTGGTCTCCATCAGCCACCATGGATTGGAAGACGCTGCAGGCACTGCTCAGTGGGGTCAACAAGTACTCCACAGCCTTCGGCCGCATCTGGCTCTCCGTGGTCTTTGTTTTCCGTGTGCTGGTTTACGTGGTGGCTGCCGAGCGCGTGTGGGGAGATGAGCAGAAGGATTTTGACTGCAACACACGGCAGCCAGGCTGCACCAACGTCTGCTATGACCACTTCTTCCCCATCTCCCACATCCGCCTCTGGGCCCTGCAGCTCATCTTTGTCACTTGTCCTTCCCTCCTGGTCATCATGCACGTGGCCTACAGGGAGGACCGCGAGAAGAAGAACCGGGAGAAGAACGGGGAGGATTGCCCCAAGCTCTACAGCAACACGGGCAAGAAGCATGGCGGGCTGTGGTGGACCTACTTGCTCAGCCTCTTCTTCAAGCTCATCATAGAGATCCTGTTCCTCTACCTCCTCCACAAGATGTGGGACAGCTTTGACTTGCCACGGCTGGTCAAGTGCTCCAACGTGGACCCCTGCCCCAACATTGTAGACTGCTACATCGCTCGGCCGACCGAGAAGAGAGTCTTCACTTATTTCATGGTCGGAGCTTCCTCCATCTGCATCGTCCTCACCGTCTGTGAGATCTTCTACCTCATCTTCAAGCGGGTTGTGCAGCGTGCGCGGAGGTGGAAGAAGTCCACCAAGCGCTCGGTCAGCTACAGCAAGGCCTCCACGTGCCGGTGCCACCTCAAGAATGAGGAGAAGGACAACAAGTCCCAGACGAGGTGTGTGACCGCCCTGCGGGGCTCAGCTCCCAGCCTCACTGCTGTCTGAGAGGGCAGGAGGGAGGGAGGAGTGTGCAGGGATGGCGGGACCTCAATGGCTGTAAGGGGAGGGGGTACATCCATGGGAAAGCTCTTGTTTGGGACTATGGGCACTGTCCGGCTGTGCCAGCAGCACAGTGAGATTGGTGCTGGCTGCCCATGGGCATGCCTGAGGGGGGTTTGTTCTTCCCACAGAGGAGAGGAGCTGTGAGCAAGCCCATCCCAGCCGCCTCGCCTGCCCGTGGCCCAGATGCTTTTCAAGCCTCCAAGTCCCTGAACCCTCAAGGTGCAAGAAATGACTGAACCCAACGACTGAAGTCCCCCAAGAGAGGCCCTTGTATGGCCGAGCAGATGCAGGTAAGGCGAGGGCAGCCCTGGAGCTGAGCTGGCTGCTCACAGTGGTGCCACAGGGCTTGGACATGACAGCAATGCCCTAAAGAGATGCTGAGCCCAGTGCCATGACCAGAGCCCTCTTCATGCACCAGAGGAGTCACGAAGGAGCAGGGCTTGGTTGGCCCCATTTGCCCAGTTGGCCAGTACTGGGGCAGGACACCAGGCCCCTTTGCTCATGCAAGCACCATGCTGGTGTCCTACCCAGATGCCCTCGCTGGCTCTGCTGCTTCCCTCAGTGCCTTTGCATCCCCCTCACCTTGGAGAGATGTCACACACAGCATGAGCCGTGGATCCAAAAGGCCAATAAATGTGTTGTCTGTGGACACTGGGATCTGCTTTGATCGCTGTTAACCGGGGGGACCGGTGAGGGCAGAAGAAATGAATTTGCAGAGGTCCCCCAGGAGACCGCAGCTGGGACCTCACTCGCACCATGCCAGTGTCAGTTGAGCCCTGGCACCGGTGTGCCCAGTGTCCATCCTTGCCTCCTCCCAGCTTGTCATGCACCATTAAGCTCCAATTCACTCAGAACCGCACGCTGGTCCCCAAGGAAATCAGGGAGGGATCAGCATCAATTATTTACTAAACCTTGATAAATATTACAATAAATAGCAGTGCTTTCTGTTTAACCTCTCCTTAAGCAGCAGGGTCTGCTGATGCCCAGTCAGCCGTGTTTCCAGCTCTGCTCATGGCCCCAACCCCAGGAGTGGTTTTGTGGTTCTGGAACAGCCCCTCAGAGGTGAACATTTCCACCCGTCGAGGGCTCGTGGGGCACAGAGCACCACTGAGGGCAGGCACCAAGAGGGGCCATGCCTCTTGGGCAGCCGCAGCCCAGGGGTGGCAGAGGGGAAGCGGCATTGGCAGTGGGATGGCTGGATTCCTGGTGTCAAGGAGCAGCACATGGGCATTCCTGAAGGGTGGCAGTTATTTTCTATTAAGTATCAGGATGCTGTTCCAGCCCGGACACTGTCTGAGGAGGAAATGCCATGTCCTTGTGTGGGAGAGGTGGCAGCTCCCACTTGTGTGTGCAGGCTGGCCTAGTTTCTGTGTCTGATAGACCAAGTCCACGCTCTCCACAGCCCATGCCAAACCCCCTGCAGCTCTGCAGGACACCGAGTGGGGGCATACACAGGGATTTGTACCCCGAGGCCAGCGGGACTGAAACCTATGTATTAAACAGCAGCACTTGCCCCCTCGCTGCCCCACCTCCGTGTTACGGGGCCTCCGCACCCCCTCAGCTCCCCGTCTGAGCCCCGGACACCAGAGCCCCACTCCAGACCCGGGGCTCGGCCCGGCGGGGGCACGAGGCCGGGCAATGCCGGGCTCCGGTGGGGCTCCAGCACCACCCAGCGCCCGTCGCGCCGCACGGACCCGCTGCCGGAGCGGGCAGGGAGCGGAGCATCGCGGGGACCCCCCGCATCCCCCGGGGCTGCCTCCCCCCGAGCGGGCAGCACTGCGGTCACTCGCTCAGGGGCCGTGCAGCGCGATGGGTCCCTCTCCCGAGGAGCGGTGGAGGAGCCGCAGCCGGGACACGCGGGTGCCCCGCCGGCCCCATCGGCTTCGGCCCCGACGGTCTCCGCTGTGCCGGGGGTCCGGAGCTCCGCGGACCCGCCCCGTGGGGGCCGCCCCACCGGGGATAGCGGGAGGGACGGCCCCGCACACCTGCGGCCCAGCGCTAAGCCCCGGCCCCTGTTTCCTGCCCGCGCTCCTCCCCCGGCTCCCCCGGGCCCCGCACGGCCAGAGCCGCCCCGCAAACACCCAGCGCGGCCCGAGCCAGGCGGGACGTGCCCGGAGCGGTGGAGGTGAGTGCACGGCGCCGGGGACCCCCTCGGGGCACCGGACACCGCTTGGGGACCCTGTGCCTGGGGTACCCAGCGCTGCCGGGCGTCCCTTTAACGGTGCAGCTGGCACCTCTGCCTGCTTAATTGGCAGAGGTTAATTAGGAGCCAGGGCTGCGGCCTCTTCCCAGCTCCCCCAGCCGGGCTGGGCTCACTGCAGCCCAGGGGAGGCTGAGGGGCCCCGGAGCAGCAGCCGGTCTGTGCGGTGAGTGTGGTCTTGAGGGGGACCCTGGGCAAGGGGGAGTGCTCTGGGGCTGGGGTGTCATTGCCCCATGGAAAGGGAGCTGTGTAGGGACTGACCCTTCAGTTTGAGGTGAGCCCTGAATAGGCATTGGGGTGGCTGCTGTAGCCCAGGGTTTGCGGTTCCCCCCCTGCTGCTTTCTGCCCTTTAGTAAACTGGGCTGCAAGAGAGGCAAATTTGGCCCTGCTGTGCCCCCTCTCTGGGTGCTGTGGGCACCTGGGGCAGCCCCAAACCGAAAAGGCAATATGCCCTTTGCTGTGGGATGTCCCCTATGAGGCCAGAACGGCCACAAACCACGGGTGTTGTGGGTTGGGTCCTGCTGGAGGAGTTAAGTCCCTGCGCTGCCTCTTGCCCCCCAGCCCCATGTTTCCCTATTGGGCAGTGGGGCGCAGGAGGAGCACTCCTGAGCCCAGTTCCATCCCTCAGGGTGGGATGTTCCTCAGTGGGTTTGCTGAGCCCCTGTGCAGAGCAGTGTCCTGAGGAGTTTAGGTGGCCCCGTCTGTGCTCTCCAGCATGGAAACAGAGCAGTGACTTGGCTCCTCTCCCCTCTCCATCAGCAGAGGCACGAGGCTCCATAGAAGATGGGTGACTGGGGTTTCCTGGAGAAACTGCTGGACCAAGTCCAGGAGCACTCAACCGTGATCGGGAAGATCTGGCTCACCGTGCTCTTCATCTTCCGCATCCTCATCCTGGGCTTGGCTGGGGAGTCGGTGTGGGGGGACGAGCAGTCGGATTTTGTGTGCAACACCAAGCAGCCCGGCTGCACCAACGTCTGCTATGACAAAGCCTTCCCCATCTCCCACATCCGCTACTGGGTGCTCCAGTTCCTCTTTGTCAGCACCCCAACCCTGGTTTACCTGGGCCACGTTGTCTATCTCTCACGGAAGGAGGAGAAGCTGAAACAACAGGAGAGTGAGCTCCGGGCTATCCACAGCAAGGACCCAAAGACTGAGCAGGCGCTGGCAGCCATAGAGAAGAAGATGTCCAAGATCTACGTGTCAGAGGATGGGAGGCTCAAGATCCGAGGGGCGCTGATGTGGACGTACATCACCAGTGTGATCTGCAAGAGCATCTTTGAGGCTGGCTTCCTTGTTGGTCAGTGGTACCTGTATGGCTTCTCCATGGTGCCCCGCTATGTGTGCAAGAGGGACCCCTGCCCGCATCAGGTGGACTGCTTCATCTCCCGCCCTACTGAGAAGAGCATCTTCATCATCTTCATGCTGGTGATGGGCCTCATCTCCTTAATCCTGAACCTCCTCGAGCTCTTCCACCTCTGCTGCAAGAACCTGCTTAGCAACATCAAGAAGGTGTCGGACCCAGCCATCCCAAGCCGGGACGCCTTTGCCAGTGACATGGTCTCAGGTGCCTACCCACACAAGCACTACCCCTTCCTGCCCATGGCCGAGAGCCACACACCGTCCTACCAGGCCTTCAACAAGCTCTCCAGCGAGCAGAACTGGGCCAACTTCCACAACGAGGAGAACCTGGCTCTGGGCAGCAGCAGCAGACCCCTGTCAGACCCCTATGCCCCCATGGCTGCTGATGCCCCCATCCCAGAGGAGAAGCTGTGCAGCCGGCCTGGGAGCTCAGCCTCCAAGAAGCAGTATGTCTAGAGCCAGGCTGGCCATTGCCACCCGGGGGGGGGCACACGTTCCTTGGCCCTTTGTGCCTTGAAGATGCTGGCCATGGGCAGGCAGCTGCCTCCTGCCTGGTGCTGTGCGCTACCCAGGCCCCTCGGTGGCTGTGCCCACGCTGACCTGCCTGCCATGGGATGTGGTGCTCAGGCTTGGGGTGAGCACTGCCCTGGAGCAGAGCCTCTGCTCCTGCCTGTTTTCCCCACTAGACCCTGCAAGGAAGGAAACTGCACAGAGTTCCCCGGGACACCGTGTCCCACGTGCTGAGCCGTGGGAAAGGGAGAACTCCCTGGAGCCCCGTGGCTGGGAACAGGCTGTCCCTGGGGCCATGGCCGGAGGATGCTGCCCTTTAGGAGCTGCGGCCTGGCCAGACCCTGGGGCTTTCTGGAGCCGCCGCCAGCACCGGGAGATCCAAGCGTGCGGCCGTGGGAAGGCACTCACCTCCAGCCTCTGCTTGGAGCCTGGCAGGGCCAGGGCAGGGCTGCCTGAGGGGTCCTGGCCACCAGCCCCTTCTGTCACCCTGGAGGTGGCACCAGTGGCTCCTGACCAGGGTTTGCTGCAGGAGCTGCCCCTTCCCCATGGGACGCGGGGGGGGTTAAGGCAGCAGCAGGGCTCTGCAGTGACCAATGGGTCCCGATGGCTGCAGGGTCACCACTCGGGTGCCCTGGGAGTGCAATTCCCCCCGCCCCCCCCCCCCGCCCCCCCCCCCCGGGCTGGTTGCAGCTGTGTCCCATTGGATCCATGTCCATCCCTTGGGCCACCTGGGGTTGGTCTTTCCCATCCTGGATCGCCTCTTT
>NDXB01002032.1:77097-100659 GCA_002631895.1 Agapornis roseicollis
CCCCCCCCCCCAGACTCACTCTCCTCCGGCAGGTCATAGTCCTCAGCCTCCCTCTCCATCTGCTGACACCAGCCCTCCATCTTCTCCACCTCCGCCTGCAGCAGCTTGATGAACCATTCCCCATCGCGGTGGCAAGGGGAGGCACGTCCGGAGTCGGGAAGGCTGCGGGAGCCCCTTTCCATCCAGGCATCTCTCCGGGGCACCTCCACCGTGTCATACTGCAGCTGATAGTCCTCCCTGTATGCCCACTGTCCCTGCGTGTGCACCGTCTTGTACACAGCGTACTGCCGGCCGGTCTCGGGCTCCGAGGAATGCCGCTGGAAGGGGCGCCCGAACTGCAGCGCTTTGTCCTCGGTGGCCACGGCCAGGCCGGTGAAGCCCTCGAGCTCCAGGTCCGCCTGCACGCCTGCCGTCACGCTGTTGGAGCGCTTGAAGCGCGCTCGCCTGCGGAGACCAAGAGTGCATGGGGACCCCCGCAGCCAACAGGGACAGCCCCGGTTCCCCATCACCCTGTTGGGCAGGGGCAGGGATTCCCACAGGCAGGATGGGGCTGGGGATGCTGGGATCAGTCTGGATCCTGGAGCATCTGGTGCCATGGGAATGGCTCTGAGCAGCCACAGCCAACAAGGACAGCCCCACTGCTCCATTTCCTTGCTGGTTACCATGACAGGCAGGGATAGAGGGATGCCCACAGCCACAGTGGGGCTGGGGAAGCCAGTATCAATCTGAATCCTGAAGCATTTGGGGCCATAGGAACAGCCCTGAGCAGCCACAACCTGCTGGTCCCTTATCTCCTCTGCTCTTAGCCCGTTTCCATGGCTACCAGCACTGGACCAAGGATGGAGGAGCATGCACCAGGCTGCGTGGGCACATTGCAGGAGCTCCCCTCCTGCAGGTCACGCAGGTCCTACCACTCAGCATTCCCAACGCAGCCAAAATGTCATGTTTAGCTGCAGGAAAGCCCAAAGCTTTCATGTGTGCAAAGCCCAGGGCTGAGCCCCAGCAGGAGGGACCCGAGCACAGGGAAGGGAGCAGGCAGTCTGCTTGCAGCAGTGAGGTACAAGGGCAAAGGGAGGGCAGATCCTGCCCAGGAAGGGGACAGTGCTGAGCTCTGGGGGGTCTCAGCCAGAAGAGAGAATGAAAAGCTGCTGTGGGTCAGTGCTGGAGTGTGCTGCTCAGGGACCCACAGTGCAGTGAGTGTGGCAGGTCTCAGCCCAGCCCGGTTGCAAGGTACCTTTTGTCCTCCTCCACCTGCACCCCAATGGAGTGGAATTCCCTCTGGCTCCGGCTCTCCGTATCCGAGTCGGAGATGGCCTCAACCTGACGAGGGACAGAGGGAGGATGCTGGTACGGCAGCTCGCTGTGGCCCATGCCACTCAGGCAGGCTCGAAGCCAGCTTGGAGCCCACAGAGAGGAGCGAATCCCACCTGGACACCAATGGAGGGACGCCACTTCCTCTGCCGAGCCAAGCTCCGCAGCTCCTCCCGGCCGGGTATGGCCTTGATGATGAGTGTGGAGGGCTTGGGAGCAGCACGGGGCTGGACCGGAGGCAGGTCGAGGGCCACGGACGTCACCTTGGAGGTGTCCAGGCTCTCGGCCGAGTTGCAGCGGGCCGCGGAGTCTTTGGACCATGCGGAGCCACGCGTGGCCTCGCTGGGCAGGTAGCTCTCATGGGCGGACTCGGTGCTGCTCTGCGCCGTGACGGAGATGAGGGGTTTGGCTTTGGTTCCTGGAGGGATGGGAGGTGGAGCTTTTCTGTAACTGAAGGCTGTTGTGGGAGAGGCGCAGGATGAAAAGGACCGTGAAAACACAGACACTTGCTCATTTCCCGCCACAAACAGGGGTCCCGGGAATGGTGCCCACCTCCTCCCACAGCGGGGGGCTCATGAACCCACCAGGTTTGCACCTCAGCTGGATGAGATCCAGGCTGGAGCTCAGGGGGGCTTTTTGACCTGTGTATCCTCATTTGAAACCACCCCAGACCCATGCTGGCCATGCTCCCACAGCACCCTCAAGGGCAGAGACGGGGATGGAAGTGAGTGGATGGAGAGAACAGCAGACAGGTGCTGGGGACACAGAGAAGCCCCCTGAGCAGGACTGAGTCACAAGCAGGATGCTCGGACACTGTGCCAGGGCTGAGCTGCAAGCAGGATGCTCACAACCTGTGCCAGGATTGTACAGGGCTGAGGCAGGAGCTGGGACATCAGCAGCCCCTGGCAGGTTCCCAGATGAAGGCAGGGAGATGTAGGGGTCCCTTGCATGGCCAAGCCCTCACCACCTCCCAGGACTCACAAGTGCTGGGCTTCAGGATGCTGCTGGTGATGGACGGCCCGGCAGGGGCCGACATGGAGAAGAGTGAGAGGCAGTCATCATCCTGGGAGCAGCCGGCCTGGATGGCCCGCAGGTAGCTGTGGCTCCGCATGCGGAAGCAGCCGGGTAGATCCAGCGCTTCCACGGCCTGAGACTCCACCTCACCAAACACCGACTCGCAGACAGCTTCGAACTGGTGGTTGAGCTCGTCGTTGATCTGGGGAGAGCAGCAGGTGAGGCCGGGGGTGCTGAGGTGGGGCTGAGTGGGGCAGGAGATCCATGGGGAACATCTACGCCTCCCTGCCCCAGCACTGCCCAGCGGCACTGGGACCGTACCTGGCCTGTGGTGAAGGAGCGCCCATAGCTCTGTCCCCGTGGGAGCATTCGTGGTGGCGTGCAGCAGCTGGGACAGTTACAGATATATGAATCAGAATAGTGCCTACTTGCAAACCTAATGAGAGACAGTGGGAATAGAAGGGATAGCACCAAAAGCAACAAATTCAAGCAGAGCATTTGGAAACGCAGCCGTAGTGATGCCCACTATGGCCACCACCGCTGCCCGCACTCCTCACTGCCCCAAAAAGCTGTCCTGGGGGTATGGAGCCATCCCCCAGAAGTGCAAGACTGATGGAGAGGTATGTGCCTGCTCCAGGCAGTGGGAATGGGGACAAAGAGCCAGCCTGCCACCCTCCATGACTGGGGCATGCCCCAGTCTTCTCCTTTTGAATGTGCCTCCAGGACTGGGCACGTTTCAGTCATCTCCTCTTCAACGTGCCTTTTTCCCCAGCCTCTGCTGTGGCTGCAGCAGCAGGTCCCACCCAAAGCCCAGCACAGCCATGCCCATCCCAGCACCCACCAGGGGCAGCCACAGCTCAGGGGCAGGGCCCAGCATCGCTGCACTGGGCAGCAAGCAAGGATGCTGCTGCTCATTGTCCCAGGTTGTTCCAGCCCATGGCCCCACTGCTGCCCGCAGTGCTGAGATGGATCTGGGAGGTGACAGCCCTTACTTGGTCCTGGCCTGGTCGGCGCTGGAGGAGCGGCGGTAGCTGTCTCGCCGCGTGGCCGCCCTGGGCAATACTTTGGCGCTGATGTCCGAGTCGGCGCTGTCCTCATCACCCATGGCCTTGATGTAGCTGCCGCTGCGCATCCGCCGGCAGGGAATCTCCCCATCCTTGCCCACCGCCGGGTACCCGCTCCACTCGTCCTGGGGCACCTGGAGCGGGAGGCAAGCGTGGGAAGATGCAGTGGCTGCAGTCATGTGGTTGGGATGCCAAGCCCCGTGCCTGCCACATGGCCTGTGCCATCCTGAGCCCTGGCGTGCGTGCATGACCCAAACACAAGGCTGGTGCCTGCACTGGCACAACTCCCCTCCCCACAGCACCCCACTGCTCTGAGAGAGCCCCTAAATCCAGAGAGCTGAGCCCTCCCAGCAGCTACAGCTCCCTGCATCCAGTCCCATTCCTAAAACACGGGGCAATGCAGCCTTTCCCACCTCACAGCCCCCCCGGCAGGCACGGCTGGGCCAAATCCCACCCATGCCAGCACAGCCACCAGCCACTGGTTCTGCCAGCACCACGGGGTCCTTACCAGGCTGTGGCAGGGGGACTGTGTCCCCCCAGCCCCATGGGGAGGGCAGCAGGGCCGGCCCCCTGCCCAGATGCCCCTGCTACTGGCAGACAGGGGCCCTGGCCACCCCCCTCCTCTGCTCAGCTCAGCATTGCCAATCCCTGTCTCCTTCCCCCAGGAAAGGAAGAGAAAGGTTAATTAGATTTTAATTGGAAGGGGGGTGACCTAGAAGGGACCCAGTGACAAGGCAGGGGGTGGTACCCAGCAGGGCACAAGTGGGATAAAAGCCACAAGGAGGGAGCAGACAAGGGGCCACCGAGCCAGCAGAGCCCCAGATCCATCAGGTACAGGGCAGGAGGCAGACTGGGGAACAGCAGGGACCAACACAGGACATGGAGCAGAGCTGGAGCATCCCCACAGGGCCCTGGGGTGCTGGGGTGGAAGGTCCCAACCCTGGCTCACCCCACGGCATCACCAGCCACAGTCCCTGGGGTGGCAGCCCCTGCCCAGCCCCTCACCTGCAGGTACTGGTATGCTCGGTCTTTGGCCTTTGATTCCTGAAGCATCAAGGTCTTCTCGGTGCTGCCGGCGCTGGGGTAGGCTTCCCGTGCCTGGCTGACGGTCATGGTGTGCCAGGCGCTCCTCTTGACTGTCTGGCCGTCCAGAGACATGGACATGCCGGCACAAGCCAGGCATTTTCCTTCCCCGCCGCCTTTTAGACTCTTCAAGGTCAAGTCTCTGAAGGCACTTTCGGGAGCGTCCACACAGTACTGGGTGCCCTGGTCGGCAGCGTGCCGCCCAGACACCATGTAGCTGCTGTCGCTGTCCAGGTTGTCGTCGGAGCTCCACCAGCCCAACCCCTTGGACCGGTGCCGGGAGTCCACCTTGCGGTCCTTGCTCTTGCTGCGTTTGCCGTGGCGGGACTGGTGGTGGTGGTGATGGTGGTGGTGATGGTGATGGTGGTGGTAGCCGTCCCCGCGGCCGTCCATCTTGGCACCGTTGTATTCCCGCTTGGCCGGTGCCTCCAGGGAGTGGGACTTGGCAAAGAGCTTCTGGACGGAGTGGACGAGGTGGCGGATGCGGCTGGGGCTCTCGCTGCGGGGCTCGGCGCCGCCGGCCCGCGGGTACTGCAGGGTGTGGAAGCCGTCGTGGTGCAGCGGGAGCTGCTTCTCGAACTGGTCCAGCAGCGTGGGGGGCAGGCGGTTGATCTTGCTGGCGGGGTGGGCTGCTGTCGCCATGCATTCGTCGCAGGAGTCGTAGGGCTGCTGCGCGTGGTGCATCCTCGGGAAGGTGCTGCTGGCGCTGGCCGAGGGCAGCTCGCTCAAGGGCCCGCCCGGGCACTCGCTGGCCACGCCGGGGCTCCGCGCCGGGCAGTAGGGATGCTCCAAGGAACACGGCTCGCTGGGGCTGAGGGGGTACGGCGGCCGGCCCTCGGGGCCGTGCTGGATGTAGTCGGCAGGATGCTGGCAGTCCTCTGGGATGCAGCGGCAGCGGTGGCCGGAGGAGGGCTGTACCTGGCTACGCTCCCCATGGTAGCCCTTCATGGTGTTAGCACCCGCCCCATAGCTTCGGCATCCTGCAGGGCTGTCCCTGCGGGCTCATCTGCGGGGATAGGGACAGACACAGCGTCACACTCCCCCCTGCACCCCACCGCCAGGAAAACAATGCGGCTCCCCCATGGGAACAGACTGAGAGGGCTGGGAAGCTCCCAGGGCAGGATGTGGCCCTGGTTGAATCCCTGGAATGCCAGAAACCTGGTTCTCCATGGGGCAAGGGGGGCACGGTGCCGGCAGTGGGAAGGAGAAGGCGCCGCCAGCAGCGACACAGGCAGCACGGGCCTGCAGACGGCGAGGGAGGACACGCTGCCATCATCAGAGACTTGTTTTCTTCTCCAACACCAAATATTATGAAGTGTTTCTCCAGGAGGAAATGGTTCTGGCTGGGATTTTCAGCCGATGCGATTCACGGAGCCGTTAATGAGCTGCCGCGGGGCGCGGGGGAGCCGCGCTCTGATGTCTCCATCCAGCCCATCCTCCCTGCACCGTGCCCAGCCATGGGTGGAGACCCACAAGTGTCTGCCCCACCAGCTCCCACAGCCCTTCCAGCCCCCAGGGATGGAGATCCAGGGAGCGGAGATGGCTCAGCTGCGTCCCCACAGAGAAGCAGGATGGATGGTGTTGAGCCAGGCTGGCCTTCGGGACACTGGAGCTGTATGTACCCACAGAGGTTTGTTTTCCTTATGGTCCTCAAAGGCTGTGCCTTTGGTATGACTGTAAATGAGGAAATTACTTATTCCCCAGTGTGGCTCAGCTAATTAACAGGCATCGCTAATGCTCTTGTTATTATACACAGGCAGGGTGCTGTGGGCAGCCCGTATCCAAGACTGACTGCAGGGAAAGGTGACCGTGGGATGGGAAAGGTGACCATGGGGTGGTCCCCATGCACAGGGGGGTTTGTCTGACACATGGAGATCAGAGGGTAACCAGGAACCCCAGCAGGGGAAAAGGGCTGGAGGCCTCTGATGGTCAGAGGGTGGGCAGTGATGTGTGTGTTGGTGGCAAGCAGCAGACAGGACGCAGCAGTGCCTGGGGAACACATCTGCCCTAATAAGCCTCCATTGCCTCCTTCCCTCCAGGCTCCAAGGTTGGATGTTCAGTCCTGTGTCTCTCCCCCTGCCCTCCCAGTCGTGCTCCAGCTCTAATGAGGCTCCCTAATTGCTGCATCTTAACCAAAGGATGCTGCAGCCTCCCGAGAGAGCTGCTGCCAGGGACCGAGCCTGCGATCAGCAGCAGGATGGACAAAGACACACAGGCTCCCGGCTCTGCCTCCACCTCCACACGCTGAGCTATCATCTGCTCGGGGAGGGAAGCTCTCAGGTGATCCAAACATTGCTGCTGCAGCAGGAAGAAGGAGTCAAAACAGTGGAGCAGCCCATCAGCATGAGCCTGGTGGGGCTTTGTGCACAGCAAGGGCAGGAGTTAAACAAAGCTGGGCCCTGCCACAGCAATCCTGCAGCCACCAGAGGAGCAGGAGATGGCAAAGGATGGGGATGAGCCATGGTGAAGGATGCTGCATCCCAGCCACAACCAGCTCACCAAAGCCAAGCAAAGCACCTGAGCCCTGGCCAGGGAACAACTGATGCCTCTGTGGGCACTCTGGGGATGGGAAGGGGTTGGGAGCGATGCTGTGGGTCTCAGCAGAGCAGCGTGGCCCAGGGTCCCCAAACCTATTGAAACTTGAAGAAGGAAGAAAAGTCACCAAGCCTGCTCCTCTGTTCTGTCCAGCATGGGCAGTGCAGGCACGAGGCTGCCACATGGGACAGAGGGATCCAGCCAGACCCGTGTCCCACTGAAGGCCACTCACACTGCACATCTCTTGGGAAGGAAGGGATTTGTGCCATCAAAACACAGACTCAAAAAGGGGGGGACAAACCCAGCCTGGCTGAATTTTGTGCCATTTAACACCAGGGTAATTACCACCAGTGGGAACCTACCACCCACATCATTATGTGCTAGGATAAACTGGAAGAGCATAATTACCATTACAGATAACTCACTCCTTGCCTTTATTGCATCCAAAGCCTGGGGAAACTCCCACCGGCAATTCCCCACTGCCGCCTCCCCTCTGACATCTGCTCCCGCCACGTTTCCAGCCACCACGAGGGCCAGCACGGGGAGGAGAAGGACCCATAGCCTCCAGCCACGCTGAAATCCAGCCTCCTGTTTGATTTCCCATAGGAGCACTTGGCAGAGGCGGTTCTGCTTCCCAGTAGCCACCCAGTGAGATCTCTGCCTTAGAGGCAGCAACATACTGGGCCCAGGGACATGGGGCAGCCCCAGCAGGACCCTGTGGCACCCAGGGCCCCACAGCCATCCTCCAGCTTCTGGACTAGCAGTGGGGAGGTGATGGGTCCCCAAATCCCCACCACAACATCTGGGACCAGCAAACCACCCTGCATAGGGCAAGGCTGCGGTTTCCAACCTTTCCAGGTCAAACCCCAAGAGCTGGGGTTGATGGACCCGTACCTGGGGGTCCTGATCCCCCACTCCATGGGCAGCATGTGCCAGGTCCTGGTGAAGCCCATCAGTGGTACTCACCGCCCTGCGCTCAGGGGGATGCTGTCCTCATGGCCCCAGCCACCGATGGCTCCTCCACACTGGATCTCCTGGGGGCAGCAGGCTCTGTGGGAGCAACACAAGGGGGATGAAGCCCAGGGAGGAAGAGCAAGGATGCTCCTCCCCAGAACCAGCCTGACCCCACTCTCTGTGCATTTTAACACAACGCAGCCTTCCCTGCTCCCCGGAGGCCACCCCGCACCAGTGCTGCCTGCACCAGCAGCAATGGGGACGGCTCAGCACGGCCACAGCCACGTGTTTTGCCCAGCTTAGCCCAAAACCATCCCCAGCCCCATCCTCTTATGCAATTCCCTGCCAGCGGGCGCCAGAGCTGGCCCAGCGGCCACCTCGCCATCGACTTTGATTTGCTCCAGATCCAGCCATATGCTCCACAAAGTCTCCTCCCACCACCCCGGCTCTCCAGCGGGAGCAAAGGGATCTTATCCCAGCTGCCAGACCGGCAGAGGCGCAAGCTGGGCCCATTCTGCTTTGCAAATTAACACAAGGTTTTGCCAGCGCGGGTCCTGCTGGGGGGCTTTGTGGCCAGGGATGAAAGCAGGAGAGAACAAACGCACAGTGCGAGCGCCCGGCACCGCGCGAGCTGGAGCCTGGAGGAAAGGAAAGAGCCCTGAAGTGGTTTTCCCACTTAGGAGCTGCTCGAATCTCCACTACAGTCATGGGAAGAAAATAAAGAGGGAATAGCGCCAGGTCGCTTCCACCGTGCTCGTAATCTATTGACTTTCCCCCAGCTCTCTGTAAGCGAGAAGGGCTGTGGAAAGCAAACATTTTATTGTATTACTAATTGCGCTGTTATTTTATTAGGCTGTATTAGTAAAATTTACTCAGCCTGGAAAAAAACTATAAAACGAGAGGGGCTTAGTGAGAAATTGCCCAATTTAGCACAAAATTCTGCGCCGAGTCATTATTTTCTTAAAAGTTGAATTAGCTGCAAGCAGCTCGCTGATGGTTCATTAGTCACGGCAGGCAGGAAGGGCTCATTAGGGAGAAGTTTGTTACCCCAGGAACCTGGGGTAAGGGCTGGCCAGGGCAAGGGGAGCGAGCAGGGTGCAAAGATCACAGCAAATGCACTCGATGCGATCCCAAAATCAAACCCTGCTAATAGAAGAAAACCAAGAGGGCTGCAGGTGTGAGGGTTGTGAGGGGCAGGAACCGACTAAGTGCCACTGGCAATAAGGGATAAGGCACAACACTGGGAAAGCCATGAAGGGCAAATACCTGCTGAGGAATTGCGAAGGTGAGTGGGGCGAGAAGCGTTTACTGAGGCTGCTGACAGCGGCTGCTGGAGCCGGGCAGGGGGGACCCTGGCATCCCGATGCTCAGCCCTTTTCCTGCACATCGCTCCTCACTGGGCACTTCCCAGGTACCAAACCAGCACCCCCAGACTCCAGCCAGCGCTGCCTCCATGCACCGGGATGCTGAGGACAGGCCGTCGGGCAGGAGGGGAGGTTATCAGGTTATTAAGCACAAGATTAATTTTGGCACTGGCTGCCTGGCAGATCCTTCTCCAGGGTTGGAGAGAGCGAGCGTGAGAGGTGCTGCCTCTGCTGATGCAGCGGTTGGTGGGATGAAAAATCCTGCAATGCAGCACTGCTTCTTAATGAGCCATTTGTCTTTGAGTCTTCTTCACTCATTACCATGCTGGGAGAGGGATGGGAGTTGCCCCAAATCCCCATCTGAGCAATTACTCCTGGAGCAGAGCGAGGAAATACGGCCACGACGCGCCCCAGCTGCCAGGGATCCCGCACGGCCGCCAGCACCGGGACTCCCTGGCACAACGCACGTGCCTCCGGCTGCTGCTGCTGCAGGGAGCAGGACCCCTTCATCCAACCCGCATGCGCAGCCCAGCCCCGACACCCTGGTACCCAGCACCAATGTCCCCAGGGAAAGAGCCACGCTCTGAGGTGTCCTGGAGAGCCAAAGCATCTCAGAGCTGCCAGGACAGAACCCGTGCAGAAGGGACCTGGTGCTGCATCCCTACAAAGCCCAAACCTGGATCTTGGTGGAAGAGCCACTTCTTCAAAAGCCCTGTATGGGAGGATGGGGCCGGCAGCCAGAACCCACAGTGAAGTTGGCTTAGAAGGAAAGAGGTGGCACAGGGAAGGGACTGTGCCAGCATCCATGGGTGGAAGCAAGCAGAGGCAGGGGTGGCAGGGTGAACTGCACCTCCAGCCTCCTCCGCCCTACAGCGATGCTCATCCTGCCCATGGGAGCTGGGACACGACACATGGGACAGACTGCCAGAGGTGAGACCCCGCAGCCAGAACAGCAGAAGCCACCTGGGTTGGGAAACCACCCTGAAGGGACCCCAGGCCAAGCAAGGCCCTGAAGACCCCATCCCACTGCAGCTGTTGCAGGGTTCATGGGCACTGCACTGCACGCATGAGCACCCATCAGCGGTTATGCCCATGGACAGCTTTCCTCCCATGGATGCACTCAACATCTGCCCATGCTGCCGGGGGCCAACAGCAGCCAGCACGCTCCCCCAGTGCCCCTCCAGTGCTCGGGAAGGGGGAGACATGCAGGTGACTCCAGTGAGCCCCATGACAGAGAGCTGGCACCAAAGCAACGTGACCAATATTTACCTGCAGCAAAGGGAAGGGATGGGCAGAGGCATCCCCCTGCACCACACTCGCCCTGGGGCTCTCCCCACATCCCCACTGGACACCTTGCTCCAGTGCCCATCAAAGCCCCAGGCAGGCAGTAGGCTCCAGGCATCCCCAGGAGTTAGACCTGCCCCATCAGAGGGCCTTTTCCAGGCATCTGGGCCCCACGGCAGCTCCCCCATGCATGCTCCAGGCTGTGCCATTTCTTCCTCCCTGCTCCATCCACATGATGGGCCATGCTGCCTGGGCTTAAAAAGCCACTTACATCCCCGGACACACGGTGTAATGACTTAAGCCAGGGATCACTCCAAAGCTGCTTTGGGAGCTCAGGGCAGCACAGTGTCAGCACCAAGCACAGCAGCAGTGATGATCTCTACCAGTTCCTGCTAAAGTAACACCCACCCCAAACATTTCCCTTTGCAACACCATCCCATCCCACGGTTCTTCTTGCAGCAAGGCCACAGGGGCCAGGATTTCCAGCAAGCAGGACCTGGGAATGGTGAGGAAGCAGACACTGGTCCCTGTGCCAGTAGGGATGCTGCAGGCCATTGTGCCCCATTCCCAGGCTGCATCCCACCCATGGGACCCCTCAGGACCAGCGCTGAGATAGGTGCACAGAGCCTGGGGCACAGCACAGTCCCCGCTCACCAGTGGAGGACCCAAACTGCTGCTTTAATGGACGGGCTTAATTTGCAAAGCTGATGAAAACCTAAATATTTAAATACATAATTCTGCACAATGCTCTTAGCACAGCCCCCACACAGGGCAGAGCAAGGGGGGGTGCAGGGTGAGTGGGGGCACAATACCATGGGGAACACTCTGGTGGGACCATGCTGGGCACAGGCATCCCCACCACATACAGCATGGGGACGGCACCTGCCCTCACAGCAGGCAGTGCGGGCAAGGGGCGACGGGACTCTCTGCCATAGGCACCAGGTCCTGCTCCATCACCAGCCTCTGAAGCATCATCGCATGGGAAGATGTTGGAAAAGGAAGCATGGGCATGGAATCATAGAATCAACTGGATTGAAAGACCTTTAACATCACAAAGTGCAACCTTTACCCCAGCACTGCCAAGGCCACCACTAACCCATGGCACTGAGGGCCTCATCTACTCGGGGTGTGAACACCTGCAGGGCCTGAGGAGCTGTGCAAGGCAGCAGGATGGGCCCCGCAGGGATTACAGCACTGATATCCCTGCAACAAGAGCTCAGAGATAGAAGAGATTTGCAGGATTTACCAGCACTACACATCAAATACTTAATTCCAGCTGCAGGGGAGGAGCGGGGGCTCAGCCCCAGAGGCACAGGGAGCTGTGCAGCAGGCTCAGGGCATTTCCAGCTCTAAGGGAGCAATGATTCCAGGGCTGTCACCAGGACCAGGCACCCTCTGCCCAACCTGCCCCTAATCCCACCAAGGCAGCAGCTCAGCTCCTGCCACCACGTAGGAGCTCCCTCGGGATCGCTCTGGTATGAACCACGTGCGTGGCTCCAGTGCCAGGGATGCTCTGGGGGATTCAGGGGGGACCTGCTCCCCACACACTGCCCATGGGCCAGCCCAGCTCCAACACTTGGCTGCTGCTGCTCTGCTGTGCTCCCTCCCTGCCCTGGCAAGCTCGTCCCAAGCAAGGCTACCCCTGATGAGGCCGTTTGCCATGGACTGTTCCAGGGAATGGGCCTGAAGGCAGAAGGAAGGGAAGTTGGAGCTGAACACCCTCTAAGACAGGGTGGAGAAACCCCAAAGAGGACCCAGCCACCCCCCTTCAGGGCCAGCGCAGGGGCAAAGCAGTAAGAGCCCCACAGCAGCCATGGGGACAGGACCCCAGCCCCACCATGGGGGTCCCTATGGTGCCACCAAGGCAGGCACCCATCCTGCTTCACCACACCATAGCTGGGAGCACAGCAGTGGCGCGGGCGCTGCCACGGGGCGGGCTGGGGGAGGACAGTGGAAGATGAATGAGGGAGTCGGGAGGCTAATGGCATTGTCTGGAAAGTAGGTCGTGTGCTGAGCACAAAGATATTTATATCAGAGCTCGTTCCCCCGCAGAAGCTCCAGAGCCAGGTGCAGGCAGCACCACAAGCCCATGGTCACAGCCCTGCACCCCACAGCACCCCTGCCTGGCCTCACACCCAGCTCTGCCATCCTGGCTACCTGCATCCCACAGGCCCCAGGCTGCCCACCACAATGGGGTGGCAATGCCAGAGCTGGAGTTATCCCTATGGAGCAGGGGTTGTGGCAGCCCTTTGCCTTTTGCTGACCTGGCTGCAGGTGCCGGGTGAGGGCTGGCACTGGGTTACTTTTGTTTTCGTATAACCTTTGCCAAGGTGCAAAATTCCCATGGATGCGATATTCCCATGGATGCTCCCTAAATGGGCACAGTCAGCCTGTGCCAGGCCGGTCACAACAGGTCCTGCTTATCATACAGCATCATGGTCCATGTCCCCATCATCAGCTTCAGCCAGTGGAGCTGGTGGAGCTCCATCATCCAGACTCCATCCTGAGAGCCAGTGTCACCCCTGTGCTGAGTTTCGGCCAGGCCTCAGCCTTGTATCAAAGCTCAGCCACCTTGTTTCCTGCTGGGGGGAGACTTGTGCTCAGAGTCCCTTCCCTCACACCTCCGGCCTTCCTAAAAAGTGGAGAAACCATCCCAGAGAACCACATGCCTCTCAAGAGGTGTTGCCCCTTCCAGCCATGCTGCCCCAATGGCTGCAGACACAACCCAGCCAGCCCTGCTCTCGTGTCCCCACCCCACGCTGGGCAGGCTTGGATCCAGCACAGGAGCAGGTTCATTTCCCATAATAGCTGTGTCGGCTGAATTTACAGCCTTGCTCTGAGTTATTAATAAGAATGGCCTCACTCTTAAGTAGGGCTTTTCATCTGCCTCAGAGCCCTTTCCAGAGGACGTCTGCAGCATTATCACCATTTTATTCCTGTTTCAGCGGGCAGGAGATTGAGACAGCGAAGGGGCTGTGCCTGCTGCTGAGCAGCGCAGTGCATGACTCCGCAGGGAGCCCATCCTGAGAACCCCTGGGAAGGCTGGAACACCCCAGCCCGATGGGCTGCAGGCACCGTGCTCCGGCTCACGCTGACCGCGCTGCAGTGATTTATACCGGCAGCGAGCCCGGGCCCCGCCGCACAGATAAATCCACTTCAGGCAGCAATAAACCAGCGTCACCGCATCGGTAACCGCAGCGCTCCCGGCGCAGGGACAGACCGAGGGCCAAAGCGCTCCCGCCGCCGCTCGCACGCCTGTGCCAATAAATCCCGGTCCTGCGTCAGCAGAGGCGTTGGGGAGGACTCCGGGGTGGAAATCCCTAGCTGGAGGGGTGGGTTCCAACGAGGATGCCAGCAAGGGAGACCCAGGCACAAGGCACCAGCACGGGGATGGCCCCAGCACATGGCCGCAGCATGGGAGCAGGGACATCCCTATGTGTCACCCCCATGTGATGCCCACCCGGGCACCGCCATCTCTGTGCCGCAGCAAGGCTCTACCAGCAGATTTATTTCCCCTGTAAAAGCGCTTTGATCTGAAGTTATTTTTTGTTTACTAGCAACAAGGTATTGTAAATACATCCTTGCTGATAATTATAGAGTCTGGGCGCACACCTTCATCTCCATAAAATATCAGATGCTACAATTTGCCTGATTTAATGAGATTGGAGGCTGATAAGCCGCTGAGGTAAGCTGTAAACTTGAAGGGGGGAGGAGGGAAATGATTGCAAATGTGCTAAAACGCCTTCATCCCCCTCCTCCTCCTGCCACTGCCACGTGCCCAGCCCGGGAGCATGTGCCCAGCACCATAGCCCCCAGCCCAGCTCCCAGGGTGTGCTGGCAGCAGCTTCACGCAGGGATGGGCATTTAGGGCAAATGGAGCTTTTTATACCATTTACCTCATTAAAACTCCAAGACCTGAGAGCAGCACCGGGGCCTCACCAAGCCGCTCATGGGCTCGGCCTCGGCACGCTCCGCACCCCGTGCCACGCAGGGATGCACGCGTGTGCACGCATCATGTGCGGCACTGCCCAGTGCCACCGGCCGTGCCAAGGACAAGATGAGGTTGGGGGGTCCACGGTGGAGGGGGCCCAGCCCATGGGGAGCTGCACACCCAATGCCACCCACCTGCATGGGCACGGCTGTGACACCGTGGCCTTCCCCACACAGAGCGGTCTATGTGGTCTCAGGAGAGGGAATGGGGGTCCCCCTCCTGCAGTGATGGGGGGGCCCTGCCTGGGAAGCAGGAGGCTCCTCCTGGTATCAAGCAGCACCGTTTCCACAGCAACCTTAAAGGCCTACAGCATCTTCCACCAAAGAACCTGCACTGGTGGCGCTCCCGGGGGACACCGAGCCCTGTCCATTCACCCCAGGCTTGGACAACATCTCCCCACACCCCATCACCCCTTGCTGGTGCCTGGGCTCACCCAGAGCCCCCCTCCCTGCAATGAGACCCCAAAGCACAGACCCCCTGCACTGAGAGGGATGGGTACCCCCAAACCATCCCCTGCTCCCACCTGGATGGGTGCAAAGAGCCAGCAGTGACCTACAAACGTCAGAGTGATGGGCTAATTAATTCCCTTCTTCCTCAGGCTGTTATCAGATGGAAGAAGATGTCACCTGAGACTGTTAATTGGGCTAATTATGCCAGGTTCAGATTTTAAATAATTAGTTACTGTTGTCTCCAGCTTTACTTACACCATTTCTAAAGTCAGGCAGCTCCCAGCTCCCAAAACCCATCAGACAGGGCAGAGTGGGCTATAGTGGGGGCCCAAATACACCAAGACCCCCATCTGGGGACACTGGGGACAGCATGGTCCCACCCAGCACCACAGTGGGAGCCCAACTCATGCTCCCACTGGAGCTGGAAGGAGAGGGACATCCTGGGCCTTGATGGCAACAGGAGGAAACCAGAAGAGAGAAGGAGAACTGAAGGCACAAAGTGAAGGATTAGGGGCAGGAGGCCTCCTCCCCAGTCCCCTCCTGCCTCCCTTCATCCAAACGGTGATGTTAAGCTCCCTGCACCAGACCAAGCCACAGTAACCCCCCAGCAGCACCCCAGGGATCCAATTCCTCCTTGTTTAAGGTCTGACTTTCATGGAGGGCAACCTCAGCCCTGCAGTTTCAACAATGGGATGTCCAGGGGGTTTCCTGGCTGTTCTGCACACACACAAGCACCACTGGCACTGGACAGAAGACACACAGGCAATACCTGCCCTGTAAAGGGTCACGGTGGCCAAAGCCATCCCTGGTGTCCATGGGCTGTCCACACGGATCACCCTCCATCGGGGAGATGGGTGCCTGGGACAAGCAGAGCCAGCGCCTTCTCCTTCCAAGGAGCACCAGCTTCCCCCCCGCCTCACCCCCGCTATTAATAGTCCTCAGTAGCCTCCTCAGGAGCCATTTGCATATTTGATTGCAACTCCGAGGCGGGGCAGGGCCTTTCAATCAGCCGCTCCCGCAGCCTCATCTGCATGGCTTGGCATTCTGCTCTGCCACCAGCGCCCTGCTCCGCGCTGGCCACAGCGGCCCCAGCAGCGCTGCTCCGAGCCCACCACACAGAGCCAGCAGCACCCAACCCCTCAGGCTTGGGAGGTGTCCCCGGGTGCCCTGCCCCGTCCTCATCCGACCTGTGCAGCGGGGCAATTACCAGTGCCCGGTGGCGCTTTGCCCAGCCCTGTCTGGAGCTGCTGCACATCAAGGGACAGGAGCAGGAGGGGTCATTCCCAGGGATGGGGGATCCTGAGCCTCAGCGCGCGCACCGGTACTGAGGGCTGGGACGTGTGTTGGGTGATGGAGTGATCACAGGTGGGGTAATCATAGGGGGATCAGCACCATTGCCACCATGGCCACCAGCACCAGCATGAACCACACTCAGCTGCCCCATGGCCCCCCACCAGCAGCCCCAGGCCAGGGACGCGCCAAGCAGGGACAAGAGGAGCCGGGCGGCTCCAGGCTGCAGGCAGACGCGGCCGGGAGCTGTGTCCCGGGACGCCTTTGCTTCCCCCAGGCTCTTGGCAACGCTTGGCAGGAAAAAACAACCCAGGGTGAGGCGTGGGATCGAGCCTGAGGAGGGTGGGAATTGGGAGAGGGCTCTGCTACTTCCCTCCCTTCTGCCTCAGTTTCCCCTGCAAGCAAACGCACCACACGTTACCAGTTGGTCTCACGGAGAGCAAGGTGGTGGGGGAAATCCATGGGGAGGTACAGAGGGACCCAACTGTCACTGCAGCCGTGCCAAGGAGTGAACTGAGCACAGGCAGGGCTCGAAGCACAGATGTCGGCACCGGCTGTGCCGCTCCGCAGCAGCGGGGCCGTCTGGCAGGCAGAGCCGGGGCTTCCCATGGGCTCCAACCCTGGGAGCCCCAGCGTTCACAGCCTCAGCACACGGAGCCCCCTGCTCCCATTGCACAGCCCCTGGCCTCCAGCATGCACAGCCCCTAGCCCAGTGCAGCCCTGCAGGGAAAGGGAGCACAGGGAGGCTGGGAGCTCCCCATCCCAGCTCCGTGTGCTTCGAGGCTGTGCCGAGGGTTGCCTGGGCGAGGGCTGGCCGGGAGCCATACGCTGCACACCGAGACGAGGAGGTGGCTGCCAAGGAGAAGGATTCGGGCAGGAAAGGGTTAGGAGCAGCTCCAAAGGCTGCCGGGGGGCTCCCGTTCTGCTGGGGGGGGACTCGGCTGCACCGGCGCTGGCGAGCACAAAGTGGGGTTCTCCCACGAGAGACTCTGCGGGGCAAGGACCCTCCTGCACGGAGCCGGACCCGCTCCCATCCCACCCGGCACCCCGTTTTCCTGCCCGCACCATCGCACTCACCCTGCGCCGCGGCTGCTAAGCCATCGGGTCCGCCTGGGAGCACCGGAGCAGCGCGGCGGCGGCCGGATGCGCTCTGTCCCTACAGCATCCCTGCGGGCTGCCCATGCCGCGGCCCCCACGGGGCACCCCCGCCGGTCAGGGCCGCGCTCCCGGGCCCGCGCCGGCACCGTCCCGCTTGTGGCGAGGCGGCGGTGGCGGATCCCGCGTCCCCACGCGCCGGGGACACACCCCCGTGCGCAGCCACGCGCCCCCGGGAAGGGGCTGCCCACGCACCGCCCACCGGATGGAGGGAGGGAGGGAGGGAGAAAGGGATGGGTGAGGGATGAGGAAGGGATGGAGGAAGGGATGGGTGAGGGATGATGGAGAAAGGGATGGGTGAAGGATGAGGGAGGGATGGAGGAAGGGATGGGTGAGGGATGATGGAGAAAGGGATGGGTGAGGGATGAGGGAGGGATGGAGGAAGGGATGGGTGAGGGATGAGGGAGGGAGGGAGGGAGGGAGGGAGGGAGAAAAGGATGGGTGAGGGATGAGGGAGGGATCACGGACACACGGCTGCTCCTCACCTCTGCACCCATGTGCACTGCGCCCCACAGCACCATCGTTCCCACCATACACTGCCCACACACACACACACACCACTGCAGTTCCCCGACACCCACAAACCCACTGGCAGCCCCGGCGTGGGGCTGTCCTGAGCTCCCCCCGACCCACAGGGGGTCCAGAAGAGCCCTGAGCAGATGAACGTCATGACATGAAACACAGAACCCATCGCCGGCACCACCCTGGCAGGGACATCCCCATCCAACACATGCAGCCTTTCCCCATTAACAACCCCATCAGCCCCAAACCAAGGACCCCTGGTTCCACCACAGCCCCTCCTTGCCCCTCAGTGTCGGGGATGGGACACCAGCTGGTCCCCCAGTGGGCCTCACTCCGGGATTTGGTACCTCCATCTCTCACAGTCCTCTTGCACCCCCACACACCCACAGACAGGCTGTTCTCCCGCTCCGCTCTGCCCACCAAAAACTCCAGCTAATTCCCAGCCCAAACAGCTCCTTGCCCTGCCGAGGAGAGGCCAGGCAGGGAGCAAGGCTCCTACCACTGCCTGGGGCCTGAAGCTGCCTGTTTAAGGCCAAACAAACCCTTGGTGAAACACGGAGCACTGGCAACCACACCGCAAACATCTGCTCTTCCAATGGTATCATGATTCACAGGCTATTAATTGGGGCTTGGCAGAGCTGGGAACTGTTTGCATCCACTGGCTTCGCTCAGAGCCACAACTCGCTGCCGACCAGGTCCTGGTGCTGGGGAAGGAGCCAAACCCAGCACTTGGCTGCAGTGGAACTGCACCAGGATGGGGCATGGTGCCCAGCTCCCACCAGCCCCCTGGGAGCAACACAGAATGAGCCCCAGGAAAGCAACATCAGCACTCGGTGCTTGCCAGGAACAGCCGGCACCACCAGCACAGCATCACTGCACGGCAGCCCCCGTGCCCACCAGCACTGGGTTGTGGCTTTGGCTCCCTCCCTGCATGGTCTGTGGGTGCTGGTGATGCTCTTCCAAGTTCCAGGCTTCAAACAACACTTGGGTCTCCTGGCACTGAGCCACTTGCTCTCCAGGGCACTAGGGTGCCATCAAAAGGACCCACAGAGCAGCTACCTGCTCTGGCAGCAGCAGACAAATGCAAGGAGAAGCCTCCTCCAAGAGGAGCTTTCTCCCATGTGATGGCTCCTTCCTTCTCCGGCATCTGGGGAGGAGGGAGCTGGATGCAGGGGGCACTGACACAGAAGCACAGGGAGGAGGACCCTGAGCATCCTCAGCATCCCTGGTCCCACAGAAACAAGGAAAGTACAAATTCACTCTCCTTAATCTGATGGGCACTTGCTCCGCTGCCACATGCCAGCGCCATGGAGCAGGGAGCATCCAGCCTCCCTGTGGCTCCGCTGCATGCCAGGGGTGGCAGGGTCGCTGCCATATGGCCCTCAGGAGGAGCTGCCGGGCGCTGGGCATGGGGAGCAGGAGGACACCAATCCTGCCTGGCTTGGGGGAGCAGCAGGGGCTCGATCCTGTCCAGCTTAGGGGAGGTGAGTGTGGGGTGCTGAGCTCCCAGCCTGTCCCTTTCCCTGGTTCCCGGGGTGGGCCCCCGATGCTGCTGCTCACAGGGGGACTGCGCATCATAAGGTCATTGAGAGAGCTGCAGCCCTGAAGCCACTTTGGCTTTACACCCAGTTCTCGGGGCTGGCAGAGCCCCAAGGCCACACTGATGGGCACTATGCAGGGTCAGCAGCACCAAGCACCGCTCTGCACGTGTCCCCCCTCCCCTGCCACCACCGTGCCCGGTGCCACCTGCACCAAAGGGATGTCCCCCCCTGCGCGGGAGGTGGCTGCCACCTCCATGCACCCATCACCGGGATGTCCCCAGGATACGTCCAGCCCCCGGCCCTCCCCGCGCATCCCCCGGCTGCTGGCATGTCTCACCAGCTATTCTTAGCCCTCCAGCGCTGCGCTCTGCCGGCAATGGCACCGTGTATTACTATTATTGCTGGCTGCCAACATCTTGAAGCAGGCAGCCAGGATCGTGGTGGGGCTCCCACCCCCCCTGGCCACCTCTCATTCGGTCCCTGCCGGCTTTGCTCTTCAACAGGCTATTTCAGGAAACCCGATGTGATGGGCAGAAGGAGCACAAGCCCCGCGTTCAGCTCCTGAGCTGGATCCAGGCTCCTCGTGGCACTGCTCAGATCCACATTTTACCTTCACCCGTGACAGCAATAAGGGCCAAGAGTCACCTTTGGCTCCAGATCCAAATTTCTGGCTGGGTGGGATCCGGGGTTTTGGATCAGCTTGTCAGAGAGATGGGAATGTCTGCAAAACCTGGAGCTGGAGCCCCAGCCGCAGCAGCACCACTTGGTGCGAGACCCCAGTGTGGAGCCTGATCCTGCCTTCATGGGTGGACAGACCCATGGAGACCCACACACCAGCACTGCACCAGCCTGGGGCTCCTGCATTGGCTCTGTGTCCTGCAGGCCCTGGCACGGCTCTACCTCGGAGCTGGTGATGGAGAGGCTGAAAAAATGATCCCCAATAACCCCCAGCCTTGCCCAAGGCTGCTGGGGTGCTGGTGGCTGCTCCTCCAGCCCACATGGCACAAGCTCTGGCTCTCGGGAGGGTGATTTGGGCACCGAGGGCTCAGCACTGACTTGCCCAGGCTGGATGGGGACACCAGGATTGTGTCACCCCATTCCCACAGCAGGGATGCTCCTGGTGCCCAGGCTCAGTGCGGTAACAACACCCAAAGCAGCCCCACACACGGCTTATGCCCACGCCGCCCCGCACCAATACACTCACCACCCCCACAGCCAAGCGGGTCCCTCCAGCTCAGATGCTCCACAGTCACTTTGATGGCGATTTTCCTCCCTGTCAGCCCTGCTGGCGCTTGAATAATGCTTTGAAAGGACTGATGTACTCCTTCCAGCCTCCCGAGCGTGGCTGTGGTCTCCCAGTGGCCATCCCCACACTCCATCCCGCAGCAGATTGGGTGCTCAAGGGCTGGGAGCCGTGGATGCATGCCGGAGGACAGTGGGAGCACCAGGAACCGAGGGAGATGGGAAATCACATCCATTTCCTAAAGGAGAACCTGCACTGCCGGCTGTATCCTGCCCTGATTTACACCACCTGAGGCCACCTGTTCCCAGTCCAGACCCCCACAGGGGTAACCAGCACCCAGCAGCCCAGTTCTGTTTCCTCCTGCCCTCTCAGGGCTCTGTACCCATCCCCAGGAGCAGGCAGGGACCCGCTGCAGGCACCACAGCTCCCTGTGCTCATGGCTCCCTGCGCCCATGGCTCCCTGCACCCCACGAGGGAGGCAACGTGCAGGGCTGGATGTCATGGGATGGAGGGAGATGAAGCGGTCCCAGAGCCAACTTGCTGTGCAGGTTTGGCACAGGGTGGAGGGACCAGATTTGCTCCTTCAACAAAATCCAACCGTCCAGGGAGGCGACAAGAGAGAGAGGCCCAGGCCCCCACAGAGCAACCCTTGCCTGCCAGGCTGGGATCCACCATGGAGCCGGGATGCACGGTGAAAGCCACAGCTCTGCCCGTGCTCCAGCACCCACCGCCAGCCCCAGACCCAGCCGGGATGCGGCTCCTGCACCCAGTGCCAACCCTCTGTACCTCCCAGGTTGGCCAGGGGTGAGACCACCGGGCTGGGGAGGGGTCCTGGGCCTGCCCAACCCTGGCCCGAGCCCTCCGCAGGGGGAGGGCACCCGGATGGCTTGGGGATGGCTTGGGGATGGCTTGGGGCTGATGGGCATCGCCTCCTGGGGAAGAAGCTGTAAGGACCAAGATCTTCAGCCCCCTCCCCAAAGCCTCCCGCAGCAGGAGATGGGGGATGCCCGCACTCCTCCTCCCGCACCCACCGGCAGATCCTGCACTGAGCACGGAGGTGCCGGTGAGATGTCCCCAGCCATCTTGACATCTCCCCCCCCAGCAGCACACGGCGGGGATGGATGGGTCCCCGTCCCGGTTCCCTGATGGGGAGACCCGAACCCCCCTTATACCCCAGCCCTGGGCACCGCGGATGCCCCGGGATCGGTGCCGCACCGGGCACCGCAGCTCTTACCCCGCTCCCGCTGCCTACATCCTCCGTCCGCTGCCGGGCGGCTCCCCGACGGCCCGGCCCGGCTGCTCCCGGCGCGGCTGCTCCCGGCGGGGCTCGGTTGGGAGCGGGGCGGGCGGCAGCATGCGAGTGGCGGCGGCCCCGCAGTGCAGCGCGGATGGGCGCGGAGCGGAGCGGAGCGGTGCGGAGCGGGGCCGCCGCCGCCGCCGCCGCCACGGCGCAGCCAAGACACGGCGGTGGATTTTCACCGGGAGTCAGAGCGGGCGGCGGCGGCGCAAGATGGCTCCGGTGCGGCTCTGCCGCCGCCTCCCGGTACCCCCGACCCGCGGCCCCGATGAGCGGCGTGGAGGGGGCAGACGGGACGGGGTGGCGGCGGGGCCGGCTGATGCCGATAGCGGGGCTTGGGGCGTGGGTTCTGCTACCGGGAGAGGTGGTACCCACCCGGGAGCATCCCCCGGGGCGGCGGGGGCACCCTGGGACCCTCCACTCACCCGTGCCTGTGGGTACTCGGCCTGCCCGGGATGTGCGGGGGTACCAGGACAGCCCCTGGTAAGCGGGACAGCCCCAAGGATGCAGTAGATGGGGGGCCCGGTGCCTGCCACCCTCCCGTGGAGCCCCTCGCACCACACTGTGCAATTTGCTAATAACAATAATAACAGCAACAGCACCAATAATAATGGCAATGCGTGGGTTAGGAGTGCAGCAGCACAATAACCTGGCTAATGCGTTGCTGTGCGGTGGTGGGAGCCATGGGCACGTGCCTGGCACTGGTGTCACACTGGGCATGAAGCCGCCACCACCATGGTGTGTGGGAGCCCCTGCCCCAGGCATGCTGGGACACAGCCCATGGCAAGTGTCTGGAGTGGGGTTTTCATCATAGAATCTGAGAAGCACAGAATCATGGAATGGTTTGTGTTGAAGGGACCTTAAAGCTCCTCCAGCTCCAACCCCTGCCACGGGCATGGACCTCTTCCACTGGAACAGCTTGCTCCAAGCCCCTGTGTCCAACCTGGCCTTCAACACTGCCAGGGATGGGGCAGTCACAGCAATCACACCATCAGGCATCCAGCGGGATTGTATGGACACAAATGTTCCCCTAGGGGGGACTGGGGCAGCAGGAGAGCAGCATGCAATGCAAAAGAGCAAAGCAAAGCCAGATCCAGGCCCTGCTCCCAGCACTGTCACTGCAGAGCCATCCCCATCTGCTCAGGAGCCCCATAGCCCCCATCACCATCAGCTCCCAATGAACGATCCCTTCCCTGGACACCAGAGGTGGAGTTGGGGCACGCAGAGACACCCCCCCCCCCAAGTCCTGCTGTCTCCTGGAGGGGACCCCCAGCCCCAGCCTGCTCCAGGCCCTGCAGCACCCTGCATTGCCATTGCATGGCTGCTCCTGCAGCATGCGGGGAGCAGAGCTCTGCCCACCCCCTGCACGGTTATGTAAAGGGATTAAAATTTAATAGGAACTTCAAAAGGGGAAAAAAGGGTCCAGGATGGGGGGGGGGGGGGCCGGGGCGGGGGGGGGGGGGGG
>NDXB01002036.1:0-12809 GCA_002631895.1 Agapornis roseicollis
TGTTTGGTTTGGTTTTTGAATTTTGTTTTTCTCCATAAGTGATTGACCAAAGCAAACTACATAACAGCTTACAAAAGGGATAATAAGCACCTGCTTGTTTTAATTCCCTAGGACTTACCCTGTTTCACAACATCCATTCATGCAGCACACATTTGTCCAGTCACAAAAGCTGCCCTTGCACATGCCATTTTAGGTACCATTCATGAACCATTGCAGGGAACAGTTAGCAGAAGCTTATATTTAAATGGAAACATTTTAATGGAAATTAGAATAATTTATTCCCATTACATTTGCAAAGTTAAGCTATATTCTGCCCTAAACATAAGTCACATGAATAGATAAATGGGTAGATGTGCAGGCATCACACTCTCAAAAAGTAACACTGTCTGATCACAGGTCAAGATTACATTTGGCTTCTCACTTCACAAATGCTGTTTTTCTGGGAATATCTGAAATATTTTTCTACATCCTTAATGGAATTTTGATCATAGTCTTGTGAAAAAAACCTCATGAGGAAAAATCTGTTTTCCATACTTGGGATCTGAAAGTAAGCCTTAGCTGATTTGAAATTTGGAATCAGTATCAGTTACGTTGGAAAAGATCTTTAAGATCAATTCCAACCTTTACCTCAGGACTGCCAAGTCCACTACTAAAGCATATCATTGAGAGCTTTGTCTACACATTTTTTGAATACTTCTAGGGACATGATTCCACTCCTTCCCTGCTCCAGTGCCTGATCACCCTCTAAGTGAAGAAATATTTTCAATATCCAAACTAAACCTCCCCTGGTGCAGCTTGAGGCTGTTACCTCTTGTCTTATCACTCATTACTTTGAGACATTGAGAACTGTTAAAAGGTTTGGTTGATCTGATTGTCCATGAAGCTGTTCAGAGACCACCTCTTTCTGACAGAGCCAGCAGAAAGTTTGCAAATCAACATCATAATGTTCTTTTGAAAATGTGTTTTTTTTTTCTATTACTGCATTTGAAAATATGTGTGTACATATAAAAGTTTGCTTTCTGTGGGAAAGGTGAAGAAGGGATCAATTATTAGAGCTACACACATCCACACTTGAAATTAAAATATAAACAAAGTTGAAGAACATATAATGCAGAGCTGATTTTTGAACATCCAGGCTTCTCAAACCAGTTGGTTCAGGACCCAGGTCATTTTATTTGTTATATTCATTTTTCAAGTGATCCATGGTGAATTTAAACAGTGAAAACTCATACATCTCTCTTTTAATTTACTGCAGCAAAGCAACTAGGTACTTCTTACAGCAAATCAACTCATATGATAAACATGCATAACGTGTTTTTTTGTTTAGTTTTCTATCAACAATATAGTGCTTGCATCAATGTGTTTATGACGTATGAACCTATAATACTCTTTCCTGGACTGTACAAAGTGAAAATGAATGAGGCAACAGCCCTGCAGCAACACCCCGCTGCCTAAAACACTGTTAGATCAGCCTGAATAAAGAAGAAGGGGGCCAGAAGAAAGCTGGCTTTAAGTGTAGGGTTTTACTGGGGCAAGAAATATTCAGAAACTGTGAAGTTTGAGATCTGGCTGGCGCTTAGCCTTGCACCGGTAGATGGCTCTGTGCGATATCTGGAGTTAGGGCCAGCTTTGGCCTCCACTGAGAAAAGAGGGCAAAGCCCGGAGCTGCAATTACATAGTGGAAACTGTTTTATGGCAGTACTTTCTTAAGGGTAACGCATAGATTACTTTAGGAAAAAGAGAAGAAAAAACCCCAAACAACAAAACAACAAATGCATCCTAGGAAAATCTCTTATTGCATTATGAAACATAAAGACCATCTGGGTTGCCAGCCAAAGAACAGTCACAATTCATTTGAAAGCAAGAAAAACAATCCAACCAGCTGACAGACAAAAGAATTGCTGCAAGTGTGAAAGGAACATTTTTTTTTACGTATAAATACGTAAGACATTCAAAACAGCTGAAATTAAAAATATCTTTTTTTTTTTTCCTACTGAGAATTTATCAGATTGACAGAGTTTTTATGCATTTTAGCCACTAGCTGATATGAAAGCCTGACACAATGACGTAAGTCCTCATGTGTCTCTATGACAGGTGATCCTCTTTTCCTTCCAGCATCCTTGTCACTAATCTCACAGACACACACAGCACTCAGTACTTGATAGATACATGTGAATAGTCAGTTGTGTGTTTGTTCTGGAGGTCTTGTTATACATGTTGATACATATATAACTACTGTATTTTTCAGAGATTCAGTACCAGGAACAGGGTTGATTGATAGTTTTCTATTCCTGTTTTCCAAATACCCAAATCTAACACATCAGGATAAAACATATTTTGTGAGTCTTGACCAATCTCTCCAATACTGCAACATTTTTTTTTCTTGCAGTGAAAATTTCATTTTGACCTGATATTTTTGTTGTTACAGCTGTCCTCTTTCTTAAACATACATGAAAGGATCTTTATAATTCTTGCATCAAATATTCAGTTGATATTGTGGTCCTAAAATGATATCAGAGAACAAAGAACCTGAGAGAGACGAGGGATGCACAGCTGCCTGCTAAACAGTATAGGAGCCATCGGAGTAGTGTGAGGTGGTGCTGGCGACAGGTCAGGTAAAGGCTGAAATGGGAGAGGGTTGATGTGGAAGGAGGTGATCAAGCAAGGAGACTAAGAGGGCAGGATGAAGGAGCCAAGGAAGAAGGAATAATGAGATTACAGGATCAGAGAGTTCAGTTGAAAACTAGCTTAGCAGGCAGGTGTGAGAGAAAGTTCAAGGAGGTCAATGTGCTTTTGTTGGAGAAAGTGGTGATGCACCACAGGGGAGAAATGCTCCAGGGCTGCAGCAGCCAGGGAGGCCACTCAGATATTAAGATGGTGAGCTTAATTGCTGAACTATTTAAGCAAATTAGTGATGTCAGTGTTGTATGTTCCTTATTTAACAAATGGAAAAATAAAGAGGCTTAAATTGCAAAGCAAACAGCAATTAAACCTGCTGCATCTGCATGTGTGTATATGCACCTGGATATCAAATTACTGTTATCCAGGAAAAGGACAGTTTGCTTCCGTGGTAGCAGCTGAGGGGTAAAAAAAGAAAACTGATGATCTGACACACTCGTGAGAAAAACAGTAGGTGCTGCAATGCTTTTAGGGGACACACGTTCAACTAAACATCAATATTTTGAGTTATTTTCCATAAATCTCTCTAATCTATTTGCATGCAACAGAGTACTAGAAAACAAAAGTTAAACCCTGTGGTACATAAACATGCATGAAGACATATTGTTTATGGAAATAAATTCGATGTAGAAGTGACTCGTTAAGCCTTTGTAGCTTTTAATTAAGACAAAAAAGAAAGGAGGCTGGATGCAAATACAAATACAAAATACCGAAGTGAACAAAAAATAATGCAAAATACAGAAGTGAACAGAAAAGGGTCAGGAAGTGTGTCAGCCTTGAAATTCAGATTAAGGCAATTACTCAAACCAAAGGCACAAACAAGAAAGCCGGATGTAGTGAGTACTCAAACAAATACCCTCTTCAGAGGAGAGCAAACAGAGCAAAGAGCTGCTAGTCACCCTGACTGTGATGCCTTAAGGCTGAACTATAACAGCTGGGGAACCACTGCAAAATTTCGACTGAAGTGCAGATCAGCTTGATGTGCTTTTGTGCCAGTCATATGGAAATGGATTCAGTGCTTCCTCAGAGTGGGGACAAGACAGGTTCTCCTCTTGGAAGAGGCTTTGTCTGTGCCAGGCTGTTGCTTAGGCAGGGTCAAAGCATACTGATACCTAGCTGCAGAAATCTAATAGAACCACAAAAAGCGCCATTGATTTTATGTCTAGTGACAAACTCCTTGTCACCTCCCCATCTGATAATTTCTATTTATTCACAGATACTAACTGCTTGTCTCTACTGATGTAATCACTTTCCCCTTGCTAGGAGCATTTCTACTCCTCTTGGGTCCCAGCCTACCTTTCCTTTCAAGTACCTAATTGATTAACATATTTAGGTTAACCTGAGGGCCTTTTGAACTGGTGGTCACAGCTTGACTCTTTCTACACCTTTGCTGTGGCTGAGGAGGAACTGCATACCTAATAGCTTACATGCTTTTCTACCTCTAAAGGGTGTCTGCTACAGACTATGCCTCATAAAATGCAGTGTCTGCATTTTTGCATCATTAATTTCCTGGGGAAATCCACCAAGATTTTAACCTGGACACAGAAGAAATTAAAAAAATAAAGGTAAACATATCAAAGTCATATACTTTCCAACCTCCACTGAATCCCCTATGTGGCAATTCTCTCTATTTTGACCAAGGGAATTACCAAAGCCTACACAAATATCTGCTGCAGTCCAGAAATAAGTGTGTTCCTGGAAGCACCTTCAGTTCTCCTGGGTAGGAATGATAAAGCTTCACTGGTAGCTTTTCTGTCAGTTTCCAGGCATGAGCATAACTGCCTGTAACTTGCAGTGATGAGCAGCACCAGTCCAGACTCGAAGGGAACCACAGTGACATCCATGAATCAGTCACTCCCTGCTCATCCTCAGAACAGCCTGACACCTCCAGCTTTTTCTCTCATACTAGTCAAAACAAGAACTGGCTCTGCATCTAATCAGTGACTGAAGCATATAATGCAGGCAAATGTTTTGGTTTTATTTCTCATACAATACTTGAACCCACAGATTTATATCTGTGAAATGTACAGTTTTGAAAACACATTGGTGCTCTGCTGGTCACAAAATGCCTCATTACTCTCATAATGCAGAGGAATGGTTTTTAGCTTGTAAGGCTGAGGCTGAGGCCTTGGTGTAAGCTTCCAGCAGGAATGGGGTGAGAAGAACCAGCCCCTAAGCATCCCCATAGAAATGGGTCTGAACATAGTGTTGGAGTCCTCAGGGCACTGGGGGAGATTTCTAAAATTGTTTCTAAATTTGGCCTCTGGTTCAGATCAGGACTTTGCTGATTTAATCTAAGATCTCCGAACAAGCAGTATAATGGGTACTGAGAATCCTTCTTGGCCTTCCCACTGATAGGTTTTCAGACCTTGGGTGCAGCACTCCTTGTCTGTTTGAGAGTTTCACTCCAGGGCTGTTGTGCTTCTCCAGACAGGATTTATCTGAAAATGGAGCTGGACATCTAAGGAAACAGTACAGACTCTGCTGTTTACATGAATCTGAGGTTTACATTAATCTGTGCCAGAGTTGTGAGATACTGAAACTTGCCATCAGGACACTGTAAACCTGGATTCCCAAAAAATCCAGGATCAGTCTCCACAGTGTGCTCAGAAAACTACTTTCTGCCAAAACATTAGTAATCACAGGTTATCTGAAATTCTTTTAAATGTAAAGACTTCAAATATATCTTCTTCCTTTTATTCTCTCTAGAGCTTTTCAGTGCAGATCTTCTACAGTTGTTCCTTTTGTTTATTCAAGTGCATAATACCCTCAAATAGTTTCCTTCTCAGAGCCACAGGCAAAAAAAGTCCTAGTAAAACTGCTGGAGTTGAGTGGCACCCTTGCTCTGCAGTAAATGAAGGTGAAGTCAAGCACTTTTTTGTTATCCAAATTTGAGCTTACAAGGCATTTGTAAAGACAGAAATATCTTCACCGCTAACAAACCTCAAAGTGCTGATTTGATGACAGTGTTCATCACAATGTTTGCCTGAATATGCATGCCTGATTTCTTCCAGAAGGTTGTATACTGCACGAACTCCACAGGAAGATAGAGATGGGTAGAGAGGGCAAACTAACCCACTTAGTGGGTAGCAGTCTGACAGAAGAAATGCTAAGGTCTGTCTTCTACAATTCCTGCTTTTTGCAGCATGGCTATCTGTCTGATAGCTATTTGAGAGCTGAAAAGCTGCAAGGGATAGAAATGACCTGCTGTCTGCTGTCATTTTACCAGAAGAGTGAAAAATAAGTGTCTTCCTCCTTGTACCATTTTCTGGGGAAGGCAGTCCCAGAACAACAAATTGCATCAGGCCCCAAGGCAAAAGTCTGAGCTAGTTTTTGCCTGATGCTTTTTCTCTTTCATTGTCTGATGAAGTCTTACAGTGTTCAAGGTTGGGAATCAGGAAAACTGGATTCCTCTCTGATGGATCATCAGGCCTGCTTCACCCTATTTTACTAAGAAAAAAATATTTGAGCTGTTTAGAACAGCAACTCTCTCCGCCTCTTCAACACACAACACATTCCTGGGGGTGCTGCTATAACTTATATAGACCCTATAGCTGAAACCAGCTTTCTCTAGATCATGTGGTAAACCACACTTTTTTTGCAGGCTGCCTCGACTTTTCTCTCCACAACCAAACCAATAGCCATCTTGCTAGCACAGGGAGAGCACTGCCATTTTAATGCCTACTTTCTAGGAAAGTTTTAGCACAATCAGAAACAGACTCACTGTGTTTCATTTTTTTACTTAGGAGTTGTAATTTACCCTACTACTTTTGAAAGCAAGGCCAGGGATTTAAGCTGTGATATGTGTGCTCTAAATAGGAGGTAAACCGAACCTGATAAGCAAACTCAGGTAAGCCTGCATCAAAAACTCCAGACTAAAACACTTCTGGGGAAGTTCAAGTGACTGTTATTTGGGTGTAGATCTAAATCTTTCAGGTGGCTTTTCTGTTTCTGATAAGCTGAATGAAATCCCTATGTCTAAAGGTCTCATGTCTTTCAAATGCCCACAGCCTGGTGCAGATCTGAATTCCATGGTGTGAGCTAGGTTCTATCCAAAGATACATGAATATGCTCCCCATCTACAAAGATCACGTTAGGTGTGCTGCCTTGACTTGGAGCTGTCCCCTGCAAAAACCACAAGAGATGAGTGTATGAAAAGGTGCAAATCATTGCCCTGAGCTCAAATAGCAAACCCTGAGTTATAAGACCATGTTAAGCTTTTGAGCAAGCTAGAACTTACATCAGTGGCTTGAGGGTGGTGGGACAAAAGCTGTGAAAAACATGTTGCTCCAAATACAGAACCCTGAAGCTGAGATTCAAATAGTATTCCTGACTTAGTCGGTTACACACAGAGCAAAGGACTGATCCACTGCCCGTAGAAGTGTCACAAAGCACTGACTTTAAATCTGGACTTAGCAGCAGGCCATAACAATCTTCATTGATTTGGAAGGAAGAATGCAAGTTTCAAAAAGGAAGAATTAAAATGAGCTGCCAAGAAACCACTCACAGCACACACAGTTTGAGAGTCATGGCACACATGATTTAAGCAACAGCTGTTGTTGAAGCATCTTAGCCAACCTCTTCCTTAACACAGACAGGTTATCCTCATGTTACTACCCAGCAAAGAATAATTGAAATGAAACTTTTTTAGAAACATTAATTCTTTTTAAAGGAAAAGGTTCCATTGAATCAGTTGTTAAATTTGTTCTTCTTAATTTTCTCAGAAAAGGGCATATTTTTAATCAAGAAAAACTACCAGAAAAATCTGTAGTTTCTGACATTTTCAGTCATCTGACCCCCCCCCAAAAAAAAACCAAACCCCTAGATATCTTGAGAGAAGCTGTCACTTTTGCTGTTGTCCCAACCTCTTTTTAAATTCTAATGAAAAATTGTAGCTTGGCTGCTGATCTCTAGCTGAAGACCTCGTCAAGCACAACAGCAGCAAAAATATTACCAGTCTCAAGTGCAGAAAGAAAAAAAAATAAATGAAAGCATTCATCAATTACCTGCAATCACTTTTCTCTCTTTCTTTCTGTCTTTCTCTCTAGTACCCAAGCCATGCTTTATTAATTTAATTACAGCTCTCTAATCTCCTCAAGGTGGCTGCCATGTCTGAGGCTGAGGGTGGTGAAAAGAGCAGCATGGCTGAGAGATTCCTCTCACCCTCCATTTTAATGATTCAAAGCATGGCATCTTATTAAGTAACATCTTAATTGCCAGTGGCTCCAGTGTTCTGTAGACCAGAGGTTAATTTTTATTTTCTCTCCCTTGCAGCAGAACAGCAGTTCTTCAGCAGAGCGTGTCTCCCTTCCGTCAACATAAGGTGGTGAACTTGGCTGGAGGGAAATGGTGTCTCAGAGGTTTGGGGAAAGTCTCCTCTGTTTTTAATTTCAGTGGCCTGGTAATTATAAAACTCTGCTCTGACCCACACTGTTAATTTTCGTTAAAAACAGACAAGGGTAATCAATCCTCAAGCCTGCATTTGGGGACCTTTTCCAAACTGCCCAAACCAAGCTGCTCCAAAATGCTGCAGCTTTTATTAACACTGGAGGAGCTGAGAGCCCAACTGAAAGGGTAAGAAATCATCCTTAGTCCTTAGCACTGTATGGTAGTTGTCCTTTTAATAGGAGCAGTAAAAGGCACCCTTTTCACTCTGTCTTTCTCAACCTAAACAGTGGATGTCATCTTATCCATCAGGATGCTGGAAATTATATAAGCTCATCATGTAGCATGAGTGAAAAGAGACTGAGGCTGGCTATGCAGCCTGAATTTGGTTCAATATTTAATGACTCATGTGTTGCATTTTATTTCATCTGCAGCAGTTTTCTGCCTCCTTATTTACTACAATCAACTTTATTCCCAGCAGCAGCACCTTGCATGTAGACTGTATTCCCATCTGCTTTGAGGGGTTAAAGAAGCCAGCTATAGAGCTAAGAAGCGAAGAGAGAAAATGAGAGCGCAAAGGAAAGACAAGATGGATGGAGAGTCAAGGAACAGCAGAAATTGTATATCTGGTTTAGATAATGAAACAGAATTTTTTTATCCTATTTGTGATAGTTCTACTTTCCATACTAAACTGGCATGTGAAGGTCTCATAATCTTTGTGACATTTTACTTTCACCTCACATTTTACTTTCACCATTTTATCTGTGAGTCGAAGCAGGACTATTATCCCTGTTGTATGTTGGGGAGTTGTGTACTGCTCTCCATCTACCTGGGGTACCTCAGCTGGCAATTTGGATTTTTCACAGCTAGTGGAGAAAATTAAATGTTTCCAGTGAGTCAGGCAGATTTGAGGTGGGGCCAGAGCCAGGGAGACAGGTCAAAGTTCTGTTGACAGTTTAGATGCCTAATTCCAAAGGGCAGCTCCTCAAAATCGGATGTGTAACCCCTGAGCTTGCACTATATCCTCCAAGGGAGTTTGTTCAGCCATAAGGGCCTGCTAGGTGGTATAGAAACACATGCATGCACAACCAGGATAGCCAGCTGCATCTGATGGATAAGGCCACATACCTGGTATGCAGAGCAGAAGGTATAACCAAGGCAATCCAAGCCAGAAAGCTCAAAGAGTTGGGGGCTTTATTGATCCGGAAATCAAAGAGAGAGACTCACCAGTGTCCAGGCTGAAAAAACAGGAAAATGAGCCACAAAATGTAGCCAGTGTTAAAAACACAACTGTATCAGGGACAAAACAAGGCCAGGGAGACTGAGGAAAACAAATGCTTTAGGACACAGGAATTTTTCAGAAAGAAATACGCAGTGTTATGATATAAAATCCCATTATTGTAAATATTCACTGTATTGTAAATACACTAATACACTGTGGTTACAGTGAAATAGATCACTGTTACTACCCACTGAATAGGATTGATAGTCTCTGATTCTTCAGTTACATCCTAATTACTTTACCTTTTTATTAAGGACCAACTTTTAAAGTTAATGTGCTTGTTAGCTAATAGATTATAGCCAAATACTTTTGACCTGGGGGTAGGACTGATTTTTTAAAAAAATCCAGCTGATGTTGAGTTTTTCCCCTTTTAGGCTTTTCTGCCATTCCTGGAAAATTTTTACATTCTGACTGTCAAAAGTCTCCTGATAGTTTGTTAGAATGTTCATGCTCTTTTTTGCACGTCTTCTCACTCTTTACTTAAAAGAAGCTAGATGAGGTTACTGGCAGGCATGGCCCAGTTATAAATGTATTTGTATCATATTTGTGCACATGTGTATGAAGGGAGGCAGGGGGTAAAGCTGAAGCTAAGTATCTTACAATGTAATTCTTTAATAAATATTGTATTTCTCTAGAAAAGGGAGCAAGAGGATTTGTTCATAACATCTACTGCTGGGATTAGTGAGTAGAGGAGCCATATCCTTATGGGTAGGGAGAAGCAGGATGAGGCTGAGATGGCAGTGCAAGAAATACTAAAGAAAGGACTTAAGAGCCATTCTGGAAGGGACAAGGGTGGCAGGCAGCAGGCTGCATCTATGAAAGTGCCTTGGTGAAGTAACACATTTAGTGGTAATGCGGGTAACAGAGCAATGGAGGGGAGCTGCTCCCAACACCCACAGCTTCAGAAACCACTGGTGTCCTGCACTGGCATGTTTATAGTGATGCAATGCAGGTTTTTGCTGGAAGGTGCCCAAGCCTTGACCCACCAGGAGCTACGCTGCCTTCATGGGTTCAGCAGGATCACCCTGGCCTCTGACAGTGGAAAATTCCTCCCTGGATTCCTTGCAGTGAAATTCAAGCTCTAATTTGGAGCCTGACCTGCCATACTCTTGTTTTATTGTAACATTAAATAGCCTACTAAAAGAACATAATCAATGGTAATTACTGAATTGCTTTACACACTCTGGAATAGGGATACATTGCTGATCCAACTTTATGTGCCCAGGTAATGCCAAAGGGTTAGCACATTAGCTTCTGTTATTGCATATTGTCAAGGTGGTGATGTTTTTTTTAATCCCTGTATTATGGCTTCATTCATTACAGTAGAGTAGCATTATCAGAGACATGAAATAGGCTTTTTAAAGAAAAAGCATGCTGTGTTATTCAGGACCAGATGAAGTCCAAAGTGCAGTATAAAAAACAGCACAGGAGAAGAGCCATAATTAAAGTGGGATGCAGCAGCTAGTGTTGAGGAGAAATGAGAGGCGGACAAATTCTGATTGCAAGGAGGTTTCAAGAAAGGGTTTAAATCTTCTGCATCCCCATAATACTAATTTTAATTTCATTTTAGTCATTAATCTGTGTTGCATCCATCTCAGGGATATTCAGAGCAGGTGAAAGGAGGCAGATAGAAGCAGCAGCAGCTGGAAATGCTGTGCTCTGACTGTCTCAACCTATTGCTGCAGTTCCCAACACCTCCCATGGAACAGAGGCACATTTCAGAAGTGATTAAAATATTTTGTATAATATGTTGCTAAGGCAACATGCTAGTCAAATCTAGTTAGTGTCCAGGCCTTGCTGTTAATGCATTATACCGTTTAGTGACCTGAAAAATGATGAAAAAGAACACCAAACTTCCCCATAACTCATACTGTTCCTCTGTTCATGTCCAAATCTGTAAAATGCTAGTGTTTCTCGATGGAGAGTCTAGGCTGAATATGTGATAGTTGTCCAGGAATTGCAACTAATGTTTGCCCATGACTGTAGAGGGAGCAAAGGCAGACCAGCCTTGAGCAGGGCTATCAATCCTTCCCTCAAACTAAAAATATCATAGTCATTGCACGATCTGAAGTATCATGCAACCCCCTTTGATCAGTTACTTCCACTAAGCAGTTCTTGGAAAACAGAGACAGGTGCAGTTTCAAACTGCTGACTATGTAGGGGTCTAGAGTTAATTCCTGAGAGTTGATACTGAATTTATGAATAGTGTTCCTATAAGCTGGGGAGGAGAACACTAAGGAGACCCTCCAGGAAAGACAATTTCTGGAACAGATGGCAAATGTAGAAAAGTTGTCAGGGTCACTAAAGCAAAAAGCAGCCTTGGGCCATGGACCTTCCTCTGTATAATATTTTAAATAAAAAAAAAAAAATCAATTCAAAGATGATAGGGATGAAATCAAAGGGATCCCTTCTACCTCAGAATGGGAAATGGATGGTGTCAGGTTCTGCTAGAGTCCTGTGATCATTCCTGGGCATATAGGTCAACACCAAAAAAAGAAAGCACCCCATGTTTGAATAGCAATTACTTTCCAAAAATCTGTCATCTGCTCAGTGCCTTGAAATTAGAAAATGCAGAAAAATCAAGCACAAGTAAATCTTTTTAAATGAATCACATATCAAAAAGAATTTGACTGCTTCAACTGATAAATGTAAGTAGCTATGAGCCATTGATTTTATCTGTGCTTCTGACCAGTCTTAACTTCAATGTTATACATTGCATTCAGGCTCCCAGAATCCTCAATGTGTAACAGACAGTCCGATTTAGAGAAGAAATGAGGCAGATCTAAGGTACTGATGTGCTCTTCATTGTCCTAGAGACTCCTGTGGGGATGTCCCTGTACGTGTGGTGCACACTCACATACATTTGAGCGAGGGATGTGATTTTTTGTTTGTTTGTTTGGTTGGTTGACTGTGTTGTCAGGGGGAAGGAGAAATACTCTGTAGGAAAATGTGTTTCTGTAACAGAAGATTATTTAATGTGAGCAAGAAGATTTTATTATTTAGACCAAAGCAATTGGTATTGTCTTAAAGGAATTTAAAAGAAATATGCATCTTTTTAAAAAAAGGAAAAATCCACCCGTAAGTCCTAACTGTCCTCCAGTAGGAGATGGAAAATTTTCCTTTATTAAATTTAAAAGATTCTGTTGAGTTTCAAAAACTAGTGTTCAGGAAATTCAACCTTGGGGAGGGGAGTTTGAAAAACTGTTGCCAAAGTTTATTTTCCCCAGTAGCAAGTGGCTCGTGTATACAGGTTTACATCAGAAAATGAGCTAATGACTTGAATCCTAGAGGCACAGATGATAATCTGGTATGAATGGGGCCCCCTACATTAATTAGAATATGTCATTACAGTTATTATGTCAATTTGTCCTAGACGGATTTAGGAGCTGTGTTTTACTCTCGTGGAAAAGGGGTATGATTCCTGCACCAAAAAAAAAAAAAAAAAAAAAAAAAAAAAAAAAAA